>JAIPRK010000831.1:0-126917 GCA_025469195.1 Chaitophorus viminalis | reverse complement strand
CAGCAACCTTTTTCTGCGGTCGGTGAGAACCGTTCTTTGATCGTTAATATTAGATTATAATTTAATTTAATTTTAAACAGAAAATTAATATGCTTACGTTAGATATGTTATATAATACTTTTATATACTTACAAATGTTTCTTTTATATATAATATTAGCTTATTTGACAAAATTATTATAGTGGTATATATATTTTACAACACGTCAAAGCATAAATGAATGAATAAATGAATAAATATTTACCGCGGTATATTATGTATGTTCACGCTGCGCGTAGGCCGACATTATATTGCATTATATCCTTTCGAAACGGACGAAACTTCGTCGTCGTCGTGCACACGGTCGCACACACGCATGCACTACAATAGTATAATAATATTATATGAATGATAAAAACAACGCGTTATCGCGCGTATATTATACACAATAGGACCGGCGGCGTCGCCGTTGACAGTGAATGATGAGCCGAATTTCGACATCGGCGTGTCCGTTTTTTAATTGAAAAATCATTAAGGCACTATATACAATACATACGGGTCACACGCCATGGGTTTTGTTTTTTTTTTTTTTTTTTGTTTTACGCGCAACACGATATGTCATATTATGTGCGTGTAATACGACTAATATACGCATTTATACCTTTTGGAGAGTTAAAATAAAATATCGCATTATTATATATAAAATAGTTGTTTGAATAATAATAATAATGATAATATATTGTAAAGGTATACACGCGTGATAATGATGACGGGTTTTGCGGATAAACGCTGTTTAAGGGCCGTCCTTACAATGTCCGGTTAAGTGTTGGTTAAGACTAACCGGTAGAATTCTGTCGGTTAACACATGATAAATTCTTCCGGTTAGCGTTATCAGGCACTAACCGAACATTGTAAAAACGGCCCTAAGAACGCTTTTAATTAATAATTTCATTCCCCCCCCTCAAGACACCTATGTCGACGAACACACCGTGCAGACAACTCTCTGTTATACGCACTGAAATGTCGCATCTCCGCAGTTCCGTGCAGATCTGCCGACCGTCGCGAACCACCAACGCCCTCTTCCCCTCCCCCGCCGTCGTCGTCGTTTATTCGAATTGTTCGGGGCAAAATGCAATAGAAATTAATTGGTGCACGCGGGTCCGAGTAAAATATATACGCGTGCATCGTACGCGTGGACAACCGACACGGCGGCGGCGGCGCGCGGTACCCGGGTTGTCAACGGCCGTCGTTTCGGAATTTCGGGAACGCGGGACTTTAAATGGAAACGTTAATCGACAAAACTGTACGGGAATTTACGGGCCAAAGGTTTTTCAAAGGTTGGATTTTACGGCTGCCAACGCATATAGAATTCCCCGTTCGGTCTATAATATAATTTTATTATACACAACGCACAGAGTGCGGAAGTCTGTATATAATATAATATATATGTATTGTGTTGTGCATGCGCGCGGCTGTTTGTTTTTGGCGAGGATTAATTAAAAATCAAACACGTAGTACGGATAATAATAGCGTACTATTACGGTTTTGTAGGCAATGACGCGATTTAAGTGGAAAAAACGCAAAATAATATCATTATGAAATCGCTTGATCGCCTGCAGTTCAATCCGCAGATGCCATGCCGCAGTATTTATTATTACCTGTACTATAAAACGCAATAATAATAATAATAATATAATTACTGTTCGAAAGCGATGGTGTACTATGTGCAGGGTAAATTCGTAATGATTTATAATTCGCGACCGTGGACTTGTATACGCTTAGGTCTATGGACGCGATTTCAATATACGTTACCAACCTGTTTTATGAACACAAAAAATTTACCGTAAAAAAGAAGTGGAATAATCGATTTTTAATTCAATGCGTTTTTTATGTATATATATATATATACACACTTGAGTTTATAAACATATTTATAAATCGATGCGTGCAGAATGTTTACACACAAAAACAAATTCTGTAGTTAAATTATTCATTCATTCTTGTACTTATCATGAACATAATACATTTTTTTTCGGTTCATTAGCATATATATATATTTATAAATATATATCTTTGTAATTTTGTAAATTTAAAACTCCAGATAATAATTTATTTTAACCTACCTACTTCATAAAATACACAAAAAATAATTACAGTAAATAGATACATAAATTGAACATGAAATATTATTACTGTACAGAATATTTATTGTTGAATTATTGAAAATAATAACCTTTAGATGATCAATCAAACTAAATACCAGGTTCGATTTCATGTTATACGTCATTTTGGAACATTACTGTTTTACACGCATGACGTGTACATCCAAAAATGCGAAAATATTTTTACTATATTAAAAACGTGCACTACCTTTAACTACTACTGAGTGAATGCATCTTTTTCGAGTTGAAAACAATGTGAACATTCTCGGAACTAAAGGACAAGACATCATTTATGATTTATCTATACATTTTTTTTTTGTCCACAATGACTAATACTGCTATTGTACAATATGATGCATATATGTATTACATTCTTTCGACTTTTGAAAATAAAAGACAGGAAATAACGGATTAATAAAAACCATGTCTGCAGGAATAATTTGTATATTTTGAAATATATAGGTAATAATAATATACATCAATTTCAGTTCTATTATAATATAGATACGAATCGTGAAAGGAAAAAAATGTTGATTTACCTACCCCGGGCAGGATGTACGATACATTGAAATATTGAATAATACGATACGAACACCGATGATGTTAGTAACTAATATATAAGATAAACGAACAGTGAGATGAAAAAAAAAATATCGCTTTGTGCGCGTATACCGTCGCAGGACGAGTGCATTGTATATAGTACATGTTACTGTATGTTGACAGTATATGTGTATAGTGTATATTATACATTGTATATATTCGGTTCGGGTGGAATTGAAAAATTGGTCATCTCGTCTTTATATTTTATCTGATCTCGGCAATATTACGGAGTAATATCGCAGACCCGCTTGCGCATAGCATGCGTCTTTTATATCCTAATCTCAGACCGTCAAGTCGAAAATATTTATTATTTTTATTGCAGCAGTTATTTATTATATTAATTGTTTCGTGGAACCGGAATCTCGGACTCATTTATAGTATGCACATCTCCGACCGATAATATACGTAATATATTATAATAATGTTGTTTTTTTAATTGGTGATCGTAGAGAAGTATGGTAGTACGACGTACACGAAATCCAATTTTTACACTGCGCCGTGGACGAGCATAATTAATAGGGTCTTATCGATTTTCGAAGTGGAAATGTGTGACAACTGACGTTCAAAAGTTTTCATCAAAACTGGGTCATCTTTTCCATCATTTTTCACTAAACTATAACCCGGAATAACTGAAGATTTCGGTGCGATTTGCATAATTTCGGAGGTGTCGGAGAGGGCCACATACGTAATGTCAGCGTTCGATTTCAGGAACGTATACAAACGAACACCGTCTGACGGATATTAATTTTGACCTTGGGACGCTTAATGATGGACGTGGTGTATCGTGTATGCAATGCGTGTATAGATTTTGTTATCATCAGCACAATATTGTATAAATATATTTTTTTGACATTTTTACGAGTTGTTCCACATTTTTCCACGTTCTGAAACACCCTGTTACATAATGCATACGTGACCGAATCGTCGTTACCAGCGATAATCGTTTGCGCCAAAAGGTCCGTTTAACCCGCCGCGTAAGTAAAGGGTACGGTCCTCGGTCGACGAATTGAATTTCTACGCGAAAATCTCGAGCGCGGCGTACCGCCATAAATAGGTTTTGACCACATCGAGGGTCCTCGAGAGACACTCGGGGCGCATTCAATATTGATGCGACGGACAATATTATAATGTTTGTCGGACCACCGAACCGGGTGGGAACGTGTGTGTGTGTGTGTGTGTGTGCTACGATATCTCGACAGAAATTTGCACACATACATACACACATAAACACACACGCGTACAACGCAAAGGCCACGGGACTTTGGACGCAGAGAAGAAGGCGTGCATTATGATATCGAGCGATAAACTATTCACTGTGTGCCGAACTCGAGTGACCCGTGTAATTAATATGGGCCGCGGAAACTTTTGGCGCGCCTTCTCGACGGTTTAATAATTCACACGTTTCGCCACGCCGCTGCAGGTCAGTCCGTTCCGTTGCATTATACACGAGCTCGTTTTGCTCGTTCACCCACGTTGTATGGGTAGTACGCTACGGATGACGAACAATTCGTATAACTGCACTATTCGAACTCGGCGATTGCTGCACCGCGTGCAACTTTTCATCGGAATGGGGCGCGTCTTTGGCTGCAGACAACAATCGAATGTTATGAATATTTACGTTTCACATCAAAACAAATTTTGAAATCGTGCGTACACCACGGACATAGATATATACAGGACTGGAACGGCATCATGCGATAGGGAGAGCACGGGTCGAGATGGATAGCATTAGTTCGGCAAATCGTACACTTCGCGATCTCAATCTCCGCATCAATGTATATCAATATGTAATAAGTTCATATTAAAACAATATGTCACCAACTATAATCAAATTGTGTTTATTTTTTACGCCACAAATTACAAATATTGAAGACAGTCTACGGACTAAGACACTATATATATATTGGATGTTCTGGTAAAAAAAATTAATTTGGAAAAAACTCTATTTAATATTTTTATTTGGAGTACCAAATGGTCTGCGTTTAAAATCAGTATGGAATTTGCTCAGAACATTTCACTAGTGATGATTTTGTTTCATTATACTCTGTGCCTATAGCCCATAAAAGTGGTGTTGGTTATTTGCACAGAGTGATAAAACTATTCTGGTTGTGCGTTGGGCCGTATCCATTTTCCTCCAAAAAAATAAAAAATAATTCTTGACCATTTTCCTCCAATAAATAATAAAGTAGGTAATATAAATAATTTATTCGGCTGCAACGATTGACGGGCTGCATAAATATTTTTCCTAATTTTATGAATATTTTTATTATCAAAATTTGAACAGTCTGCAGAACTTTTTTCTAATTCCTTAAGTATTACTTTTTTTGGTTGTGAGAATAAATCGTCAATTGCTTTTCGTTTACATGCGTTATTCACTATTTGTTGAATTATTTTTGTTGGTGATAGCAAATGATTTGGATGTACATTTTTGTATAATTCATCAGTTTTATTAGTGTATATAACTGCTTGAGAAGTAGTCAAACAACATTGTCAATGTGATAATCCAAATTTTAACTCATATGCTAAAAAATATTTGTAATCATCATGAATTAACAAACGTTTTCCACGAGAACTTTCAATAAACGTCGCTCTTTCAGATATTTTTAAATTAAAGTAAATGTAATATGAAACACAAGAACTATAGTGACTAGTCGACATACAGTTTACTACTAAAAATATAGTCTTATTGATGCGAGTATATCGTTTACATTCGCGGTATGTCTGTCTCACTCAATGTGTGTAATCATAATAATAAGTGACAACTGATACACAATATAATAATATATTAGTTTATACGTATATGCCCGTATGGAGTATGTACGTATCTTTATTAGGCTTAATCGATATCCGATAGTGTAATCATTAACCGACAAGCGCAAAATGTGATCCTAGCTTTACTCTATCTTTATAAAACGGAACGTAATACACTATGGGTGGGTTGCATAAAGACCAGTATCTATAATGTTTTTACGGACCTGTAACTTAATCACTCGTTAACTTGTTAACGGCTTTGTAAAAAAAAAAATTAGTTGCATAAAAAATTATTATTATTTTGTATTTTATTGATAACCATAACTACCACATAAATTATACCTCATTTAATTTGATTACAATGATTGCTGATAATATTATCAAGTGTAAATTAATAATTAATAATTTATTAATATTTTCGAAAAATATTCAAACATCGTGTTTACTGTACCATTTTCTGTGCTAATATTTTTCGTTTTTACAATATCACTATATATTACTATTATATTATTATATAATAATATTATAATATTAAACGGCACGTCGTTGTGTATTTTGAAATAAATGATCTTGAACCATGTTCAGTAATTCTATCAACATTGTTTTAGGAAACCTGATAAACATTACTCAAGTATGAAGTTCATGAAAATAGAGACATTTATTTGTGTTTACCCATTTTTACAGTCTTGTAAAGTATTCAAATAAAACTATCTGAACACCTTAATTCTCAATTATTCAAATACAAAATAAAAGCATTCTTTACAAGACTGCATTTTTAGACCAAATATCCGGTCTAAATGGAGGGCATTACCATCTATTAAATAGGAAAATAGTAAAAACAAATATTTTATAAGTACCTAAATCGCTGCTTAAAATCTATATCATCATATTCTGTAAATGGATTGGATCTATCACGAAAAAAACGTGGTCTCGGTAACGTACGAAGCACCTCAATAACAAAATCATCATCACTCGTTGAATTAGAATCAGATGAAGACATATTTTATGTGTGTTATAGTAAAAAGTAAGAGAATAATATATTTTTTGATTTTTCTTAATACTAATATATTATAATAAAAAAAAATGTGGCTGATAAGAAATTTTAATATTTCCTATAGTTTACAGGTCCAATAGCCGAAAATTTACAGACCCGTTAACGTTAACAGTCGTTCAAGCAATACCCAATTTTTTTAACGGATCGTTAGTGCGTTAACGGCTCTGTAAATCGCTAATAAACGTTTACACAACCCACCCTAATACTATAACAAAAATATTTGCTAAAATATTGGAGGAAAATAGACATAACTTTAGTCGAAAATAATGTGGAGGAAAATGGAAACCAATCTTTTTTTTTTGTGGAGGAAAATGGTCATTGGAGGAAAACGGTATCTCGTTTTTGGAGGGAAATGGAACCGCCCGTGCGTCGAATATCTTAGTTCGTGTACTGTGTTTGTTATGAACTGAAAATGTCGGTACTAGTATTATCTACTATCGATTAAAATATTGAATATATTGAAAATAATGAATACGGAGTGCACTGTTCATGAAAGTGTACTTTTCTGGAGGCAATTGGGTTCTCGTGATAATGGTGTTACTTCCGATCCTGTATAATATCTTAGTTTGTCAAGACTTGATAGTTTATATTTATTTTGTAGATAGGGAAATAGGGACAAGGATATCGCGATGTATTTTACGTTAAAGATTCTACGACAAGATACCTATAGTACAGGAGTTCAAAAACGAAGTTAGCGTCTTTTCTTTATTGTATCCAAAAAACACAAGCAAGATGTGGGTAGGTAGTTATTTTGCCGTCTTCTGAGATAGATAATAGCTGTACAGTATATTATAGACCCAAAACATTTTAAAACAATCGATGTTTATCATTTAATGGATATCATAAACGTTTAAAATTATGAAAAAGTTAACTATCAACTCTTAATTATAATTTTATCATAGAATTTCGTTTTTATTTTGAATTTTACAAAAAACTTCGACTAGCTAATTTTTTCTTGATATATAATCATTAAAATACTGATTATACGAGTATATTGAAATTTAAACACTGAAAATAATAATATATTTCGATAGTTATTCATGCTTCATTAACGTAATATTTCGTTCGTATAGAATACCAATATTGATTATCAAAAGAATTACCTATGTTTTTCGACGTTGGTCCAGGCATAAGCATATATTATTATTTTATAATGATCAATGATCACAAATAATTATTTATTTTTGAGTTTATAACCATTTGTATTTTTACCGAGCCATTATTAATAAAGCACCATTACTATTTTCGTTCATATAGGTACAATATGATTACCTAAATAAAAACCTTAACGGTAATAAAACCATTTGAGTAGGTAATCAATTATTATAATTTAAGTTCGTTTGTTTATTTATTACAACAGCCAACGTAAAACTTATAGATTTATTACAAAACATCCCGTAAGATAATTTGCATAAAAGGTATTACTTGTTTCAAGTAAAACCCTATGTCATAAAATATAATTTACTGGGGGTGGAATTATTCATCAAGACAATGTTCGTAATTTATCGAATTGAAATGTTTAAAGAGATACAAAGCCTCCGTTATCTTTTACACAAGAAAATGTAAATAAGCAGATGTACAATGTTTGGAGGATTGTACCGTAACAACACGTTTGGGATACAATACGAAAATATTTAAGTGTCTCAGTGATGTCTGCAGTTGTTTCTACGATAGTGGACTGGATATAACAGTTAAAAGTTAATTATAATCCATGCAGAATAATATTTTAGTACGTAATAAACTAATAACTTATAACTAATAAGTATACAATTATGATGAGGTTTGTGTGGGGACTCGAAGTAGAGAGCCTAACCATTAGTGAAACACCGAAATCATATGCTAATCAGGGAGAAAAAAAATATATTAAAACTTATCTAACTTTTGCTATTATTTATAAGTTATTATTGATAAAAAAAAAGTGCTTTCGGCATGTTTTTATTCCAGTTTAACCATATAATTTAATTTTAAAAAATATCATAAGAAATAAATAAGTAAAAATGATAATAATAATAATAAAAATAAAATATAATTTATATATATATCTTAAAAAAAGGATTAAACGACATTTTTATGTAAACTATATCAAAAATAATAAAATAAACAAACATTTCTTTTTGCATTTTTCTACCAAATAAGAGCATAAATGCATATTTTATAGTGCATATTTCTAGAGTTATTATATTTTATTTACTAGGTATTCATTATTAATAATTAATAACTAATCGCCGTTCCTCACGTACAATCTAGACATTTTTATTGTAATGCAAATTTCTATGCGAATTATCGGTCCCGAATTATAAGTCTTTGTATATACGATCCCAGGTGGCTTGAATTGTGGATCTGATAGCGTAACGTGAGCCGATAAATACAAATATACCTGCACAACATCATTTAATACGACCACGGGTTATAGGTAGTGCTGCAGCATTAAATACCTATTGCAGTATAATATTATTATAATAATATGAACGATTTAAATTAAAAAACAATTTTCGTGACACGTCAAAATATTGCTACCTACTATTATATTATGTAACGGCACGACGACGTGTGGAGTCGAAAGCAAAGGTTTTGGGGCGTGGCTTTTGTCGTACGCATTATAATGTTGCATCACGATTAGAAAACATAGATTCGGGTGTATAGGCGTATTTTGAATATTCGCAACGGTTTTGGGTTCGACATGTTACAGTTATCATAATAATGATATGCGAATTTCTTAGCGCGCGATTCTCCGAACCCAGCAGTCACGAGCAGACAGGCGGGGGAACACAGTGCTTCGCGTTACGGTTAATTGTGTTTGGATTTTTTTTCCACGCCGTCAGATCGATTAGACGATATAAAAAATAAAATAAAATAAATAATAAGAAAATGTATAATATATACTGTTCACGATGGTACAATAATAATGCGACGACGACCCGGGTGAACATCCATCGTTAACTCGGCATTTATCTCGGAGCCGCCGAACGATTAATTATTATTATACCGGCGACGGTGATGCGTGCAGCCGCGGCATGAAACTCCTTCTTTTTATGCAAATCGAATGAAGTCGTTGCCTAACCCTTTCTCCCCGACCCGTTTGCGAACCTATATCCCGTGTGGAAATCCGTCGGCTCTGGACAGCAAAAGTGATAAATCAAAATCAACGCAAACGTAATCCGACGCGTCTTAATGACAAAATCATGAGATATATACCCACACGCCCCTGTGTATATAATTTACAACCCTTTCGTTCCCGGTTGTCTTTTGCCGTATCATTTTCACGCAAGCTTTTACGCCACGTCGCGCCGAGTAAAATTCCGTATACGCCCGAAGTCCTCCTGAGCACAGTCATCGCGGAAACAAACCCAAATCGTTATCTTCCCATTGTTGTCGTCTTAGATCGCTTTGCCGTCCCGCCGCTGTCGGTATCCCTAAGACCCTAACCCAATTAAGCGAATAAATCGAGATTCAAATATATTTTTCTTCTTTTTTTTTTACATTTCTCTTATCTCCGCTCGTTTAGAAAATTTATTATCCAACAAGTATCGATTCGTTTGGAACAATGCACCGTATTACATAAGAATCTTTGAATTAATTCGACGGTATAGAAACTTTTTTCCAAAAATAATACGTATAATATTTAAGTAGACTATAATGATGGGTTTTAAAAAATGATTGTAGTACAGTTTATAAGAAAAAGCTTACTTTCCACACTTTCTGATTTTTGGAATCGTTATGGTGTATAATATTTTCAAAACACATAAAGTCGGTACCATTTTTATACAGTAAAATTGGTCTTAATATCTCTTAACAAGTTAAATAATAATTAAAACACTGCCGTTAGACTAAAACAGTAAAAATATTTCTAATTTTTCATTTAAAATAATAATACAGGTGGTATACCAACTTCAAATATTATTATGTAATTCATGAAACAAAAGTAAATGAACATTGGAGTATTAAAATTATTTAAATAATACAATGTCATGAGATCCGTTTAAACCAGGAAGTCTGATGCTTTATTTGAAATAAAATAAATAAATAATTTTACGTAAAATAATAATAATAATAATAATACAGACTAATATTTTTATTTTAATAATAAACCAGTTTTTGCTTGTTTTTAAATGTTGTTTATTTATTACAAAACACTTATTGAGTATAAATAATATAAACCAAAATTTATTCGTTACTTCCTGCTATAATTTAATTTTTCTTTTTTTCGCTAAACAATTCAATTTCAAAGTACCTATTTTCACTATTAAGTTTTCAGTGTTTAATTTTATCTGTGCATCTATACGCTATACATAATATTTGTATTCATGTTTCGCATAATTTTTTTTTTTTTTTGCAATATTAAAAACAATTTATTGTATCAAAAACAATGAAATCATATAGAGTGTAACAGTGTAACAATAAACTATTAATTAAACTACCTCATTAAGCAATGCTTGTGGCGAGGTAGATGAGTTGATAGTGTACTATATAATATTTTTCTAATAAAAAAAAAAACAAAGAAAATGAAGTAAAAAGAATAAAAAAAAAATTGTGATTACCAACAATATTAAATACTAAAATTATATATAATATACAATTAGAGATGAAGTAATAAATAATTAACAATAGATTTTTTATTAGTTTTACAATTATTCTTATTTACATTAGTAGAAATAAAGTTTTTTAGACACAGTGGCAATGAATTAAAATTAGTTGGACCTAAATAGTCCACAAACTTTTTCCCGAAACTTTTATTAGTATACTTTACTTCTATATCATATGACCTATTTTTTCTTCTGTTATTTTTTTGGAAACCAAAGTTATTAATTTGAAACATGATAGAGAACTGCTTGTATAATATAACATTGAATCGCTTTCCGTTATTACTTTCAAATGTACATGAGTATACGTAATACTACGAAATGTCTTGTTGGGTATTATGTGCTGTACGCACTTTTTCCGGGATACTTATTATAGGGACAAAATGTCTTGTTGCTATTATAATACAGAATGATGTCAGATTTGATTTTAGACTGGTCGTTCCATATGATACATGCCATTCGAAAATAGCTCAATTTCGTTTGAAAATAATCTCCTTCCTCGAACGCATGATGCGTTACATGCGTATATATAAAACGTGTATTTTATTATGTACCAAATAAAAACGTCAGATAGTTAAACTACAATTTACGTTGGTTCCATTTTTAAATATGACGAAGTCATTTCACGAAACGTAATATACAATACACACACACACACACACACACACACACACACACACACACACACACACACACACACACACACACACACACACACACACACACACACACACACACACACACACACACACATATATATATATACTTAATCTTGTCAGCACACGAGAGCTACGACACATGTGTTTGGACATTAAAGGCTTGTTTGTTATTAGTATACTTAAATCAAGTTAGTGAAATTCCTTCTTAATTACACTGTTCGTCAATGCTACTGGGAAAAAGTACGATACGCGAAAAGGACAGCGTTCGGAACCATATTGGCGTATGGTTATAAATGTACGTACACTTTCCAGCGTTAGCGGGTATAAACAATTTAATTATCAGTTATCTCCGTGGATTTGCGTGAAGGGGTCGCGATCGTGCGATGTATATATACATAGGTACGTGTGAATAGCCGTCGGAATGGCCGAGCCCTAAGCTTGGGAGGAGATAAAAAACTATTGTCCGTATACATTTAGCTGCGGTTTATTGTTTCTTCCCCCCCCCCCTCACGGAGATGTTGGCTGTTTGCTGTGGTGGAGTACGAACGAGAAACCCAAACCACTCGATTTGAGTGCACCTACACTATGTTGGTAGAATAAAAAATAATTGCGCGGGTCGTTGAGGCTATATACTGTGCTGTGCGCGGTTACTGTTTTTATATGTACACATTATGCAAAGGTCCGAAAGTTAAGTGAAAATCGTAAGCCACGCTATAACTGTGTAGTAATGATGGCCGAAAAAGAGCACGCGCATACATATACATACACGCAATAATAATAACAATAATAACATTACGATGCATTTTTCCGTTGCGTTCCACGGGAGAAAAGCAACAGTCAATGCGCACAGAGGGGAATTATTATTATTATTATTATTATTTTTTTTTTTTTTTTTTGGAAAATTAAAGGATATTGTCGTCGAGAGGAGGACCGTACGGAGAGAAAACAATCCTAAATCAGCCACTTCAAAGCCCGCGTATGAACTCTCAGGTGCACTATATTTCCACGGTAATCAAAACCAACCGTAAACGCTAATCCTTGCAGCGACTGCCGCCATTGCCTACTTCGCCAACTTTCTTTATAATATAATATTATACTATGCAATGCTGTGGCGTTCGTCAAAGGACCGATAAAATAAATTAAGCTTAAAATAATAAACGTAAAGGCGCAACCGGCCCGGTTTCCCATGAAGTTTCGCCATCAGCTTTCATTCGTTTATTATCATAATCATTGAACGAACGCATATACACGTGAAAACCGAAAAGCCCTCTCACTCCCGCACAAAGCGTATAGCAATAATAATAATAATAATATATTTACAAACAAGAACCCTTCGACGGTGACGATTATGTTTTCAAATGGCGGCAACAAGGCGGCTACGCTATCGAAAATGTTATAGTGTTATACTGTTATATACACATGATATATTTCGTATGTACATGGATGTGACTGAGCAATAACACTAATTTGAGTTGCGGTTTTCACGTATGCAAACAAAAACGATGAACTGAACAAATAATAATAATATTAATGATCTTGTTGCCGTTGCATTTTTTTTCTGAATTTTTTATTTCAAATTATTCCACACATAGTAAACTGTATTATAATATTGGCACGTTTTTTTATATAATTATTGACTATTAATATTGTCCGACGATATACAATATATATTATAAATGTTATACACCGACGACGTAAATATACTTTGACAAAATGTATTATACCTATACGTATAACCACGCAGTACATCATCCTAGCTTCTAGGTATCAGCCAATCAACAATATTATATTACGTTTCCGGTGGCACTTATTATGTAGGTAAACCGCAGTATATTATTTTATTCTGAGCACCAAATAAAGGTGTATATTCATATAATATTGACAATATTGTATGACAAATCATGCGGTTTTTTGTGTATTATTGGCTATATAAAGCTTTAAACGACATAACTGTTAATTATATACACTTATAACGTTTTGTAGTTTGTAGGATACCGTAAAAGAACAAATCTTACATCATAATTACAAGTGTATACAACGTTAATAAGACGCACTTAAAACGACACATATTTCACTGATCATAGAACAAAAACTCTGAGTTAGTATCGTTTAAGACGCGTGTGATTTGTTATCAACCTTGGGTAAATTTGTGTATATTGGCCTTCAATTGATGAAAAAACTATAATTATGCATATTACTCTATATTATACACCATTTACAGTAGACAATCTAGTAAAACGTTTCTTAAAAAAATCGCAAAAATATTTTGCCCATAATGTATTTGTTATTTCGCCACTTAAAATATTGTCTCGTATTTTACAAAACACAAGTATGCTGCAGATAAAATATCCCATGGTATTGGAAAATATTAAAATAACTAAAGCAATTGAAAATTAAATAGCAAAAAATTACCTATAATTGGCTTAAAAGTTAAAACTGTATATTAGCTTAACATTACAGTATATAGGTAGGTACTTGGTACTCACTGGAATCACTATATTATGGTTGATCATGTTAGAAAATTGTATAAAGAGTTTAACAATTCGAATTTTTTATAACATTGAAGGTTCTCAAAAAATATTTCCCTAATTGGGTTTTATTTGATTACAGAAATTAAGAAAGAACTAGTAATAAATGTAACATTGGAATCAATAAATTTATTTTTGAATAAAAAATCCAAAAATGTATTGAATTGTTAAAATTATACCGTTTAGCGATATTTACGGTATCAGTCGATAACACATCGTCGATAATCAATGTGCCTTAAATATTGAAATGCCTCGACCATTCCATGAATATTAAAAAATTCTCGTTAAGAACGTTTTTTGCATAGTTCATTTTTAAATTAAAACCTAACCGAGAAGTGTATAATATATTATCTATGTAGGAATATAGAGCAGGCAATATATAGTTTTATTTTTATTATTATTATTTTTTTGCGGTCGACTTGTTTATTTTATTAAATTTTATGCCCAGCGGATAAATTGGCTGTTATTAAATCACTTTTGTTCACTGCACTGCTGGATTCGAACCGCACGATAGGACTAAAAAGCGAGCGTACCTATATACATTTCATTGAACCGTAATGTATTCTATTAATAGCTACTCGGAACCGCTGATTGCAAATTTTCATCAACGGTTACGGTCGTTTTTTTTTTTTCGATGCAAAAAAAAAAAAATGGCTATGCCCTCTCTCTCTTTCTCTCTCTCTATTCTGTCCATCCGTTCCGTTAACCCTTCGATCTTTATTCAAAAGAGATTAAACATAAAGAAGAAGAAAAAAAAATTAAACAAACAAACCGAGTATAATGTTGTACAATACACGTATACACGCATAGGTTGTATAATGGTTGCGTAAAATACCCCAACCATTAACCTATGTCGGTCACGGTTGTCCGAGGGCAGATCGTCCTGCGACGCTGCAGTGCGCATATTATATTATATTGTGTAGTATCAAATTGTCACTGTGCGATAGTAATAATAGTAATTATCATCAGGAATCCATCTCCGTGTATTATACATGTACCTATACTCGCTGCGTATGGGCCGTTCTGGGTTGGCGGCCTGTGGGACACCGTTTAAATTTATTCAGAACAGATGTTATTGCGTTTTAAAGGATTAGTTTTTGCCTAATGATTTTAAAAAAAGACAACCGTGAAAATTGTCATCGGAGTTGCGAAACCCTATGTAAATGGCCGTTTTTCCATAATGTAACACCGTATACATATAGTATTATTATTTTAATATACCACTGACATTTTTTTTCCACTCACTCCTCTCTCTCTTTAACGAGATTAATGGATTTATATTTCTCTGACACCCAAACATCATTATGAAGAGCTTAGTGCTTATTGCTCGTGTGTTTTCGTTTCTTCCTTCCTTCCTTTTTTTTTTTTTTATCTCTTAAGTGCTGAACCGTGTCGGAAGCTCGCACGATGCCGTGTCGACCTCGCCAGTGACTCGTCAATCGACGGCTGCCCGCCACTGTAGAGATAGAATCATTTCCTAAATGGAATATCGAGCCAAGTACACATTTACAAGTATAGTATGTTTGATTAATGATATATTTGCGAACTTTTTTCCGGCTCAAGACGACCAATGTTTAGAAAGCAAATTCGATGGATACAATATGTTTGCAATTTATCACGTATCCTAGATAGAATTCATAATTTTATTAATAAATAATTAAGAAGTAATATTCGATTATATCATAGGTATTTAAATATTTGATTTTGTGCTTACACATACGTTATGCTTAGATAAAGCGTGCTTGTTGATTTGGTGATCATGGTATCCATATTGGATTTTAAAAACAGCAAAGCAGACATTGTCAATACATATCTATAAATTAAATTATTACAATATAAGTATTCGATTACCATTTCACTTTGTGTCTTATCTATTTTTCATATGCAACGTATACTTAAAAATATTACGTTTAAATTTATTACAGTTATTGTGTTTATGTTTTAAAAATAAACATTAAATTTAATAATACCTGAGGCTCATTATTATAATCGTTACGCAAATTAACTCTAAAGTACTTATGTCAAACTATTTATCATCGAGTAGTATTAATTATGTAAATTTATACCTACATGTATATTGTATATAATTACTTAATTATTTAAATTATTAACTTAATGTTATGCTCTGAGAAAATCGTTTTACAAAGAACATAATAATATACTAATAAAATAATTAATTTGCATAACAAGGTGGTAACAATAATTTCTTAGGTATTAAATATTGTACTTGGACAACACAATAGAGAGGAGAACACGGTGTAATAGTTACGGAAAAAAAATCCGCTTAATAATAATAGGTTTTTAAAACATAAAATCTCTTTTACACGAAAAGTAAGTACGATAACGCTGTCTTATATATAGCAGTATAATATAATATACAACATATAAGTGATATACTTAATCGTGTTACAGTAAAATATACAATCAGTATTACCATAATATGGCACTATATTTTGAAACGATTTCCGATGCGAATTCATACGGTACTCATCGACGTCGTGAGGGGGTGAACTTCTGTCTTAGACTTTTAGAAAAAAAATAAAAATTTGGTCTTTTTTTTTTAAAAAAAAAATTGAATGGTATAGAAAATATTTATTATTAAAAACTATATATTATGTATTCATTCTATTATATAATTCCTATATATTTAACGTCACTGTTAAATAAATCAAGCATTATTAAGAAATCAGCGTACCTATATTACATATACTATATAGGCATCCCATGACAAATATCTCCGTGGCGCGTATGAGGGTACGTATACTATATTATACTGACGACGACAAGAGAAACAATATTGCAATATATTACAATACAGTCGTAATTTTATTTAATAACGAGTATAAAACAAAAAATCATCAAATTCGGTACTGTGTTGTTTAAATAGTATTGCGTTTCATAACCGAATGTCATTGATTATCAAACAATTTTGACATGCATAAAAAAAAAAAAAATCATACATAAAACGAAAATTCCCGCCCGTGTATCGCGTAAAGCACAATATATTCCAAACGTACGGATATATATGTCGTATACGCCGATTGGATCGATGTATCGACATACACAAAAGAAATTTTATCAACACTTAAAAGAGCATAAACTCCCTATGGTGATTGAGTCACACGATCACCATAAGAGTTCTTTATTTTCTTTTGTCTTCTGTCTTTATATTCTACATACAATATGTAAACTTACTGACTAAAATGATTTTTAAATATTATTACATTTTAAATATACGTAAACTTACTGACTAGGATAATTCTAACAATATTAAATTTCTAGTGTACATCCTGTTGGACGATAGCTCCCACGATCTAGCTATAATTTGTTGAGCGCTATTTTAGTGCTGATTTGTTAAAATTGCCTAATACTACATATATATATATATATATGTATGTGTGTGTGTGTGTGTATGGACGGATCCTAAATTCGATTTGAATATTGTACGTGCGTAAACACGCGAGAGCGTACACCCGTAGTAGTATAGGTGCGGAAAACAATAGATCGCATTGTATATGTGTTCCCTGCGACGGTTTTCCGTTTCAACGGCACTTCCACCACCGCTGGCGACATCAACGCGTACATTTGAAGCCGAAAACGACGAAAAGCTATGCACACACACACACGCACACACACACTCACACACACGCACACACACACACATACTCACATACACACACACACTCACACACACGCACACATACACATATACACACACACACACACATACATACAAACACGCACACAAACACACATATACACATACACTGACATTCATAAGTACACGCATGCACATACGCACGCAGCTAGGGGCGTGATGGTGTTCCGTATAGGGTCGCGCGGAAAATTTATAGAAAACGCGTCGGTCGCACGCGCCCTTTGACAAGCGAATAATAATTAATGATTCCGCGTACTGTGTATATACGCTGCGTTTGTTAATTAACGGCTAGTCGATATTATGTATGGAAATCGTATTATTATTATTATTATTATTATTATTATTATTATTATCATTGCGCGATTGCTGTATTATAACCGTTCGTCATAGCTGCAGTGCATTGTACGTCGCGCAATAATAATGTACACGCGCAGAGGCGCCGGCAGAGGTGTACGGTATACATATATACATATATAAATTGCCATTGTGTGTCCTCCGCGTGCAGAGTATCATTTTGCTCCTTCGTTTCTCCCGGCCCGCGCGTCCATCATCCTTGCACACCCGCAACCGCGCTCACACGATTGTCGTTCGCGCTCCGCTGTTATTAATCATCGGCCGCCTGCAGCCACCGGTAGTCATAATTTATAATATTATATTTCGTCGAGTCCGCAACAGATTTCTGTGACAATTTCACTCGTGGCCAACACCGAAATATACTTAATCGCATCTCTATCGCGTATACGAAACAATAGGTACATAATATAGTAGTGTAACCTACTGCAGCGTCTCCGCCATCACAAATGGTTATGTCGTGAAGCTAAACAACTCGTCCTAATAATAGACCTGGAGATAGGTATCACTGCACGCCATACGCGTAAACATATTGTTGTATTATAATAATGTTTTGTGTCGTATAGTTGTATAACTGCTAACTGCTCTTTTGGGGGTAATGCTCTACCAAACAAATATATAAACAAATCTTATAGAATAAAATATAATCGCAATAATATAATAAACCCAAATAAAAACAAACATAAAATTAGTGCGTCACTCGGGCCACAGTACACATACGTACCTCGACCCAATACACTTCTGTAGTTGCGACGTTGGCCGTCTTAAATAAATTTATAAAACGCTTGCTCTGCTCATTTGGTTCATTGGCTATTATATCATAATGTTAATAATAAAAACATTTTTAGTGCTGGCATTTACGACAATAATTGTTGGTTTTTTGATTTCACGTTAAATGCGGCAGTTACATCGTGATGGCGGTGTACTGAACGTGTCTGTTGAAATGCAATTTTCTAAAAACTTTATCAAACATTTTACCACTCGCGTTTCCGCGTAAAGGTTCGTAACTGCAGTATAACACGCTAATATAGTAACTACAAGATTTGGTCGATTCCGTACGTTTTGAACTCATAAATACAATTTATTATTAATTATTATTCCCTGGAATAAACTCGATGGTCCCATCGCAATATTATTCCTTTAAACCATTATTTACGAATAAATATAATGTAATTATATGTTCCAGGATAAAATACAACTATATCCACCCCTGCAGATGTTATCAAAACGTACATTTGTTATTATATAGGTTTCAATAGTATTCAAAAAACTCAAGTCATGTTTATTTTGCAGTTATTAATCAAAGTGAATTTAAAAAATGCAACAATATATAATATCAGACTTATTACTTTCGATTCATCGTCACAAAAATATACATTAAACTATTAACTTGACTCATAAGGAAGTAAAATACAAATGATGTGAAATTTAATATTTTTTCTTATATATAAATGTATACCAACATATTAGCGTTACATTATAGGCTAATTAGTTAACCCTGTAGTTAAAGTCATTAGTCATGTTTATTCCTGAATAATAATAAAAAAAATATTAGTGTTACGCACTTAAAAAATATAATACAGTTTGATAAAAAATACAATTCAATCGTTGGATAGCTGGTAATAACTGTCTACGTCGAATTGTTATTCTCGAGTTCTTCACGGTTTACATTTTTTTTCTTCAAAAAATCGCATTAATTTTCAGTCCATGTTTATGACACGCATTTAAAATTTTACATTTATATGACATTCATTAAACGAAACTCGCGGGATTAATATATAAATCGAACAACGCGTGTTGAGTATCTATATAATATTATATATAGTGATAAAAACGCAACATCACGCGCTTAATATTTTTCGCGTTTTCAACAATAGTCCACGGGGTCGACAGAAGAAACATGATCGTTCTAGATTTATATCTAAGTACAAATCATATGTCCTGACTGTGCTAACAAAGATTAATATTTTTCTCGTCCCGCTTTGTCGTGCATCATGCGATACCATATTATAATATTCTAGGGAGACGCGGGCCCTACTTAACACGATTGTCTGCTGTTTATTCTTGTTACCACTGTATTCTTACCACCCCTCGACCGAGGCCACTGCAGCCTTTGTTATTTAAATGTTATCCCACAAAATTAAGTATTAATTTAACATTGTTGTCGCTGTACCTATCATAGATAACTGTCGAAATATTACGTCAAACGACACCGTATTTCTATAGAACAAAACCATTAAAAACAATTATTTATTTTACGATAAAACGAAACGAGAGGATGATAAATGTAAAACACGACGAGCGAGCACGCAGGTCAAAGGGTTGAAAGCAGTTATGAATGCACGGTGCCGTACGTCCGACTGCTCAAATAACATAGTTTATGTATTAGCCGTCTGTTAAGATAAGAACAGAATGTTTTTTAAAACGCATTGTGTTTGTTTAAAATAACGGTATTCAAACATAAACTGTACGCGCACTGGTGGGTCTTTGCACTGACGGATTAAAACATTTTTATAAATATACATTTTATACGGAAGTTCCTATTATGAGTTTTGATTAAAACATTTATTTTTCACTTTCCATACTTTATTGTAATAATAAAGATTGAATAGGTAATTGAATTATATTTTCTTCTATTATTTTACTTATTATTATTAATTACTATACGAGCACCTATATTTTAATGTTTAGTATTTTTGGTGGTATATTATATACGTTTAACTTTTATTACAATATGACGATTTATGTTTTTTTTTTTTTTTGTCATTTCAGAGATGTTTGGATACGATTTTACAATGCAACCAACTGCAACGGCTGTCACGAACACGCAACAACGAATGTGATGGACATAATATATACTGCTCGTCGTCGTGGGGTGACTGTACGTCTATACGTGTTATTTTATATTGACCGCTGGCCGATTACTGGCCTGAATAATGGGCCGTTACATGATCGATACACGGCAGACATTTCTTTCCCGATTTAATAAAATTATAATTATTGTTGTTTAGATTCATCTACGATAAAAAAAATGCAAGATAGGATTAATAAAAATATATATATTATACTACATAATGTATACAACGTGATCGGCACACGCTACGCGTCGCGTATTCAGTAAGCAAACCATGTCCACATATTATACTTATATATAGTAGGCATAATAATAAGCTATTGAAATCGAAAATGGTTATTCATAGAACTGCATTATGGATACTGTATGTATGAGTCATCGTTGTGTTCATGTACTACACATTATGTATTCGGATGAATTAAAACCCAAAAGTAAGTAATTATTTGATCTAGTTTGCAAAATCACCGTCAAACAAAATGTTTTTGCTCTTCGAAAAAGTGATGTCAATATGTCATCTGTATTACTTTTAAAATGTATTAATCGTATATTTAAATATAAATCGGTACATAACGCGTGTGTTGCATAGGTCTTTTCTTTGCGTTCATCATAAGCTATTATTGATATTAATTTGGCGGGATCGGTAAATTGAGTCCCGGGGAAAAACAGGTAGTAGGTAAGTTGAGTCCCGAATATTTGGTCGACATTAGCTGTTACAACCGTGCGCACAACCAATAGTTGTGAATCGTATCATTGGCGATTAAACCGACGCTTCTACAGTCCACATCCGAATATTTTTAACTTTATTGATGAATTACTTGAATTTCAGTCAGAGACACAAATAAAATTAAGAAGTAAAAATCAAAAAAAGAAAAGCACGCTCGATAAGGAACAAAACCTTATGATGCAAATGAAATTTTTACCAAGTACATAATATATAATATATAATAATTATGAATATTATGATAATTTTTAACGATAATCATTTTTTTAAATAAATGGAGTGTATAGTAATATGATGTAATGTATATAGTAATAATGAATTAATTTGTATTTGTAATATTTTTAATCTATACAAGTCTAAATATTATATCCTTATTTAAATAATATTTACTTACTACCATTTTTTTCCCGGGACTCAACTTACCTACTACCTGTTTTTTTCCCGGGACTCAATTTGCCGCTTTCAAAATATACCAAAATTATCTCGGACTCAATTTACCTAGCCCCTAATTTGAAATTCGCATATATTCAAATTAAATATTTTATTTAAACGCAGGTAAAATGTTACTATTACGTACTAGTATAATACGGTGATCTATTTCATTTACTCGTGAACTTAACCATGGCGCGTAAAATAGTTCTATATTATTCAATACATGATATGATTAATAACAGCATAAAACAACAAAGTTCATAATATATTTCAAACATGCTACTTGCTAAAACCACTGCGAGCAAGTCACACGCGCACACACACACACACACACACACACACACACACACACACACACACACACACACACACACACACACACACACACACACACACACACACACACACACACTAGTTTAGGACACAAATATTGTTGTTCTAATGTAATATCGTCTATAATATTATACAAGCGTTGTTTCTTAATTATTTGTTTGAAAATGTTGTTGGCACACCTCGCCGCGCGTATATCAGCGCTCAAAGCGAGTATCTGGTATTCTGGACTATACGGATAACGGTCTGATATATGTATTTATTATGTAAATCGTGTTGTTCAGTGTACGCACATAGTTGTCATAATAATAATAATAACAACATGGCCCTTGACTAGCGACCCGTACGTATGTTATAATCTATTACGTTAAGTCTGCAGCAGCCAGTCGTCGTTGTCGTCGTCTCGTTGCCGCGCACGGTCGTCTCTGCAGAAAGGAAACCCGTGTAATTTATTCCGAGACGGATGCATAAATATCCGCGCGATTAATTTGACTAATTTAATATTCGGCCCCGGTCGTTCTGACGATTCCTTTTGAACGGGACCGTCGGCCTGGAAACGTCTTGCTAATAATTGCTTATACGCAGCGAAGAAAACCCCCTGGTAAGACGGATGCGACCGGCGGCGGCGACAGAACTGTATATTATTATTATGTACGTATTCGCAATCGCCGCCGGTTTTTACTAGACAATTCCGATTTCAATGCAATCCATTTAATCGCATTTGCGCAAACATGCGAATCGTACATCGGTATAACATACCGGGTTTGCACGGACGACGCACGTTCTGTTGACATAAAATTAATTTGGCTGTCGACAAACTACGAGTACCCACCCATTTTCCGGTGAACAATATACATATACATATTACATATATATATTATTTTACTAGCCAACGTGTTATATTATGTTAAGGAAACTACTATTAATACACTTGCATTGAGTGATTTCTCTCTTTTCCGTTTTATATAAAATAAAGATTATTTAACCGTGTAACAGCAGATGTGCAATAAATAATTGTTCCATTGGACGTTTATGAATTCGGTTCGGATTTTTTTCAGTTAAAAATGATATAGATATGTTAACTCGGCTCAAATAAAAATTAATATGCCTAGATCATTTCTTATCTAATCAACAATTATTATCTTATAATGTTGTTTAAAACCATATTTAGCATTACCCAAAGAACACCACGAGCAGACGATTGACTGATTCTCATTATCCGCATGACTCATTTTCCACAATAATATTGTGATTTATTCCGGAAGTTTTTAAAACCGCTTACACCTATAGTGTACCTATACATTGCCACTTTATTTAACCTGAAGCTTTAGTATAATCAACCTTGAAGAATTTAAACTTATTTAAAATTAACTGTGTCCATGCTATAACTCAATTACGCGTGCCATCGTCATGGTTATGTACACAGTACTGAAACCTGAAACATTATATCGTTTCAAAATTATAATATAATAATTGAAATGATTCCACTCAATCAATGTTTAAATTTATTTTGACAGTGGATTAGTCACGATCAGGTTTAGATACTGAAACATTGTTTATTACATACATTAAACATTTATACATTATTTATTATTTTCAGATAAATTGCGTTGTGTTTTTATATTTTATTTGTGAAAATGTTCCGGCCGAGTATACAATAGGTTTATTTTAAAAAAGTTACCGTGGGCCCAGTTTGCATTAGACCGTCAAGAAATATGCGCATGACTCATATATCAGTATTTCGAATTTCAAAAAATGTTGACCTTGTAAATACGTTTTGTAACACGAATATACAAATTTAATATCTAGTTCAGAATACTATTATTCTTACATCAAACTATACACTTAAGTATACAAAAATGACAAGAAAATAGTTCAATAACTATATTTTAAACGTCTGAAAAACTGGACAAAGATGTAGATTATTAAACTACTTAATTGAAATTAAGAGAATGACGCTGATAATATTTCATCGTATGATTCCATTCGAATCGACGATTACATCACTATTTAAACGCCGGCATAGAACATTAAGATTTAAATCTTCATATTAGAATATGTACTCAAAAAGAAAAAAAAACGAAGAAAGAATTAGTTTTGTACCAAAATAAACAAACATTACACACACTACAATGAATCATCGAGGTACACACTACGCTAGACCGCTGGACCAATGGGATCTGCGACGGCAAACCTACAGGTTGGCTGGGGGTACCTACAAGACGCGTCATCCGTCGCATCATCTGTACCAAATAACAAAACAACTTTACCGAACCCATATCGATCTTACGGATTGAACAATTGAGCGGAGAAAAAAAAATAAAAAATAAATAAACCGTCTCACACGATGTACAATAATATAATATATTATTTTATTTATCGTTTTTTCTTCTTTAAACAGTTTGGTCTTTTATTTTCCTTCTTACCGAAACCGTCTCTAATCGCATATATTATTATAACGACATTTTATTTTTTTATTTTTTTTTTTTACTTCACGTATACACATACGTACCTAATACATTTTACACCATTATAAAATAGAGTGACTCACTCTAATGCGTCCCCTTCAACAGGTGCCCAGTTTGCACATATATAAATAATATACATACACACATATATACTGAAAATATATATATAATATGTATAGAAAGAGAAAGGGAAACAATATACCTTTACATATAATAATATAATGTTTGTGTCATATATTCGTATTTTGTTATATACATACTATATCATATATATATATATATGAGATTGAAATGTTTGCATTTGTGTACAGTTTTTACAGACAGTAACAATTCAAACATCGCCGCCGCTGACACACTGGTAAGGCATTTCTTTGCACGCTCACACACACACACATAAACATTATACACGAATGTATTATAAAAGCACATATAGACTATACATGGATGATTCATCGACCGGCTCGAGAAGTACTATGGAGAAAAAAGTGGTTTAATTAACGCACGTGTGCGGTCGGTTAACGAACACGAGGAGAAGACCTATAAAATATGATAATAATATGCCTGTTATGATAATAATACATTATATTATACAATATACAGTATCAAGTGGTTATAATGAATCATCCGTATATACCTATATAAGCGCGTAGAAATAATCAGTTTATCTTATTTATTAGGTATATTAGTGTCTTTTTAAAATTCAGATGCTTCTTTAAAATCATTCAACACGATATGTTATTAAGGAACGATTATTCGCTGACATTTGGTTTTAAAATAACATTTAATACTACAATTCTCAGTATAATAACTATGTTGATTGCAATAGGTTGTAAGTATATTACCTCCGTATCATATTTTATTAAAAAGTGATGATTTATTTGTCAAATACCATCGAAGGATTTTTTTTCTCTACAGATCGATCGCTTTTTTTAAGTTTATAGTTGTAAATACGTAGTTGTATAGATACCCGGCTTTGCACGGAACAATCATGATCGGGGTAAAAATGATTCCAAAAACCACAAAGTATTGAACTCCGTTCAGTTTTACGTATTTTCATCATTTTTTACAAATATTGTGTACCAGTATAACACAAGTGTAGTGTGTACAGTATATACTTATGGAAAATAACAATGAGGCTATTACAGATATTATAGGGAATTGTAAAAGTATTGTACAAAAATATGATGGTCAAAATCAAACTGTTATTTAAATCAATAAAACGAATAATTTTTTGCCAGTAGACATACACTCGCGGTATTACGTTATTTTAATCTTATTTAGTTTTCGTTATTCCTTCTACGTAAAGTGAAAATAATTATACTAAACAGTCCAGATATCAAACTTTCATCAAACTTTTTTTTTCAAATTAAATAATTTATTTTTGAAAAACTGTTACATTTTAGTTATTATACATATGTTTATACAATTACGAGTAAAAAGGTATTTGATTTTTTTGAGACTAACATACAATCCATCTTTTTTCAGGGTACTTATTTCTCATTTTCCTTAAAACTCATACAGAAATGACATCTCTTACTCCTAAAAGTAATTAGTTATTGTACTAAAATGTAACTACCTACCTAACTTAGTGTAAAATATATAATTTTAAATACAATTAAAGGATTAATGTTCTCTTAGATTATGGTGGGGGGGACTGGGGGGAGTAGTTACAATTTGTATAAATACATTGCAATTTAAATATACCTTTTTCCAATAAAGTCAATGAATTTACCCAATACATAAACTGAACATCATGGGAAGAAAAATATCTATATTTTTACGTTGGTTTTTTACAATATTTTAATTTTAAGCGACTCATGAGTATGTGAAATATAATGATTTAAAATATCTCATAGCTCACTTAAAAATTAAAAAATTGTTAAATACTAATGTAATAACACAGTTCTTCCTATGATGTTTCATAATATCAGGTCAAATCACGCTAATATTAAAACTAATAACCCAACGTTTGAACTATCGAACTTAAATTTCATACATAGTTGTACGTTTGTAAGACGGAAACCACATATGTATGTATGCTATCTACTATATTTTGGAAAACGCACTTCCATCTTGAATTAAAAATCGATGAGGTTAACGCTTTACAAAGATATTATAGTACTATAAATAGTAAATAGTAAATACATATTTAAAACTCACAACATTTAAAAAAACAATTCCAAGTATAATGTTTGTATAAACAAATTATAAATCAAAATCGATCCACGTTTTTTTTTTCCCTCGATGATATGACCCATTTGGCAATGGTTTATTAATTATTCGTCAGTCGATGAACGCATATATTATAATATTTATAACAGTCACATAAATTAATAGTTTAGTTTTTTATTTAAGTATTAAACGATATTAGATATTATACGAGTAATATATTAATGGCTTATGCATTTTAATGACATGTTGTCAACATGGATGGATGAAAAAAACATGAACAAATATACGAAATCCGTGATCGTTTTTAATCCAACGAGAATTCTACGAAGTCACGTTGTATATTTGTCATATATAATATACATATGAACGATACGTACATTTTATTTTAATGACATATAATATTTTTGACAAGTTACGATCAGCCACTCGGAACATACTTTTCTGTGCAGCATACATATGTGTATACTATAATAATAATAATAATAAAAATTATTTTTTTTTTTATCGTTTACTTCGCTAGAAATTAGTTTTATACGTGTTGCATAGTATTTATAATATTAACGTATTAAATTATTTCATAATCGAGGGACCAAATGTTTCTCGAAAAAAATAAACCTATTACGACATACACCATAATATGATGCACTCAAATTACACTGTAGTGTAAGTCGAAGACTTTATATTATTACTACAATCCACCGACAAATCGATTACATGTTCTATGTAACATTATAATATAATATATATCGACCAGAATCCCACAACTATAATAGGTATTCCACGTACTACCACGGTATAACAACAAGTAAGCTATCGCGGTCTCGCGTTTACAAATCGCAAATTCGTGACCCACCACCGCCAGTGTACTTATCATTTACAGTGTTTTTTTCGCCGACCACACGCAACACCGACGTTTAGCGGACGTTTATAATAATTATTATACAATATATACATAATATAATACCGCCGTCCTTCTCAGGTTCAGCAATCTAAGACACGTGTCAAATGGGCATAATATGTGCTAACCATACGGACACATTATAATACGTGATAATATATTGCTGCTACTCGGCGGCCGGTGAAAAATGTGAAACTGTATTGCGGTGACATCATTGCGACAAATGCAACGCCGCCGCCGTCACGTAGTCAACAACGCATCCGTTACCGGACTTACTATCGTGTCACGCTAACGTGGTAATAAACAGCGTGCGGCTTAGCGACAAAGATCGACAAAACAACTTTGCACTATGCGCGTATAATTAAAATCCCTATATATATATATATATATATATAAAATAATTCACAAGCGTGAAAAAAAATTACGGGTTGACAAACGCGACTACGAACGGGAACGTGTGCGAGAAAAATAAAACGAAAACAATAATAATAATAATATATATATATATAAAAAAACCATTATATAATACAGTTATTTAAAGAAACCACATGTTCCGTGCTGCGCTCGGAAGGAATTATATTGCAAAAGTATTCGTAGGGTTTGAAAACCTTTGATAGAAATATTCACATCAAGATCCGTATATTATATAATAATAACAACAATAATATGCGGTACAATGTGTACGACCGTTGTTTTCTTTAGGATATAATATATTATTACATTCCGGCCACTGGACAAACAACAAATATATTATAATTTTAATGGCCGCAGTTGGGATACGCAAATAGCAAGGACTACACGGGATTAAATACGTCATGTTTTATTTCGAGTCGAAATCGAAACTAAGATATTGTCAATCCGATCAAAACGACAACTTACAGAAATTGTTTTCATTCAAATAATTTTTAGCCTGTCGATTACCGGGTCGTCATAAAACAATCGCGAAAAAAGAAAATTATTCAATTTCTAATCTTCTACAATATATTACACATTATATTTCGTTGTTTTAGTATTTTTAACCACATGCGCTTGGTTTTTGTAAACGTAAATGGCGCGTATAGTACATTTTTGCAAACAGTGCAGACGTATAGAATGTATTCGGCAAGATATTTTTACTTGTTGCAAATCATCAGTCGGGAAGGTAAAATAATGTTGAATTCAAATGGAAATTATTTATTAATTCATTGAAAAAAACTACGTCTTTGGTCATTGTTTACACCACTCGCGTGATAATATATTATACGATAAGCCCCATCCTTGAAATATATAGAACATACTATTTCGTCCATATGACTGTATCAATAACGTATGTATAAGTAATCCAAATTTTGAAGCTAAAATTTGAAAACATTATACATTTTTTCATATATATACATAGACATATTATAATATATTCACAATCAATTCTGTGTCATTTTTAATCCGAAGAGCAAAATATGCTTAAAATACAGTCGGTAAATAATAGTGGACATGACGATTTATCGTAGATAATATGTCCGCAGCACATCATTAGTATTGGCTTAACCGATATGAACTCCAATAGTTCGTAAAACAATAAACTTTTGAGAATAATAAATATAAAACAGACAAGAACAATTCGTTTGTATAATATACATACATAGTATATTGTGTGCGTACAGGAACCTACTGCTAAATGATTTCTCGTCGACCTGAAAAGCGTCCCGGGTGCCCTGGGAAAAACGGTAACCACATACCACTGGATTAGTGTGTCGTATAGCAAACAAACACGCGCGCACGCGAGGCATACGTTTCGTCACCGTATGTACGGGCGTAGCACAATATATGTGTATATGTCACGCAATGTTTCAGTTCGTTAGAAAACAAAACCTCCGCCGAAGGATTATCATTATACAACACAAAGCGCGAGCAGCCCCGTCGTCGTCCTCTGTTCAACCAACCCTTTTTCTACATATCATTATATAATATTATATCCGCGCCGAGTAAAAGCTCATATTTTAATCCTTTGCATTATTACAACGTATATATATATACACACACACACGTATGCGCAATATGTATTATAATCGGTAAACGTATAATATTTTCCGTACACGCCGCATATTGTGTGCGCGCCGTTGCAGTGCACTGAAATAATGCGAGCCGATGCTCTAGCGTCAACCACGCAGTGCCCACCCGCAGCCCCCGGGGGACATTAAAACTCTTTACGGTGCCAAAGACTACGGTGGCGGCGGTGGTGGGTGGCGCACAATATTATAATATAGTATACCGTCTTTTACCGCGGGGTAACGAGCGGTAATCACTAATCTCTCTATTCGATTACGTACACGCACACAGCACTCCGTTTCCGTTTTCACGAGGTAGGTATATTATAATAATGATTATATATGCACATATATGTATGTATACGTCGTCGTTGGCGCGAGCATTAGATACGTACACGCGTAATAGGTTAGTCGCGACTTAATACGAGTTTGCAAACTATTTATGTATATACACCTACGCACTCTTTCGCGCGTTCCTTAAGTTATTGCCAAAGTTTCTAAGCGTCCTGGACATTACGCCAAAGCGGTGTACGCTCGTGAGTTTTGTAATTTTCTACAGACGTTTATTGTTTCAACTTAATATTATTATTATGTATACACATTATTTACATGGCAAAAACGGTCTGGCGGTACGGCGGCAGTGGCGGCGCTCGTTTATTTGGGAATTTTCCGTTTCGAGGTAAGTACACTATTCCGCACAGCCACGTGTAGATCGTAGAACCCGGTGCCCTGCACGTGGTTATCTACCGTGTAGAATGTAAACCTTTATATTATTATTACATTAACATTGCGTAATAGTATTTATACTTGCGGGTGCGCAGCCACACGCAGTATTATAAATTTATAAATATTAATACCTCTGTATGATATAGTCACGTGTGTGTTCTTATACCGGCCCAACAATATTTTCATAATTTCCGTTGCTCCTTACCAGTCATTCGCCGTGGTACGACGTCGTTATCCTACCGGTATTTATAATATGTATATTTTGTTCTATATAATTTAACTTATAAATACATACATACATACTATATAGGTTTGGATACACAACATTTCTTCTTGTTTCTTCTACTGTACGCTAAAATAATAGTACATGCATAATAATATATCTTTATTGTTATTATTATTATTATCATTAAATTTTTTTTTTTTATTATATTATAATATGTTATTTTATTTGATGCAGTATATGGTTTACATAATTCATACTTCCGTCCTCGATTCGATGCTCCTATTTCCCATCATCACATTGGATGGGATAGATCCCCAAAAAACATTGCTAATTATGTTCCAAATAATTTATTAATTTTGAAATGTTTTGTTTTATACAAAATAACAATATAATTATACAATTTCATTTTGATGATTGATGTTTTTGACGTATTAATTGTAAATCAGGTAGGCAGACTTTACAAATATTTAAACAACTTAATATTGTTGTAAACATTAATTATGATAATGTCACAAGCTTAAAACTAAAAGCTTACAGGAGGTAGGTATAATCACCATCTGTAATTTAGAATAATAATAATTTGCAATAAAAATTGTAATTGATTGATTGAGTATAAAAATATTAAAAATAGACATCCGATACCTAATTGAAATTCAACTATTTCACTACGTTCCGCAGTCACACGTTGACAGAAAATCATGACAGTCGCTCTTATGAAATAACTATCATGTGTGCATGAAAGTATGATAATGTGAAAATGAATGTTTGATATAGCTATTACTGTAGAGTTCCACGACGACACTTCCATGAAGGATCCTACTACATGATAGCGACTATCGAGCTCTATATTCATCGAGCTACCGAGACTTAAGTGTGCGCTTACAGATGGTTAAAAAGCAATACTTGAGTTTGAGTAGTAATTAAATATCAATTAATAATAACTATATAAAGTATAAATACAAATTATTTTATTGAAGACCTATCTAAACGTAAAATGTTATATTAACTATAATGATGAAACACATGATGGGGTTAGTAAAGCAGTACCGGTTCCCGGCTATCCAGTGAATATTATACACAATATTTGTTTTGATTTTCGACAAGATTTTTATACTTGATATTCAAGCTAGACTACCATAAAATGTGTCAATGGAAACCATAGTAACGTTAAAAGTTGAAAAAATGTATTTAAAATGAACGACCCAATCGTTTATTGGCGTTATAATAATAATATTATTATTTGTTTGTATTTCCTGAACGAATATATGCCATCTTAATTAATTTGAATTTAACATAGACATTTATATAATAATATATACATCGAGTGCTGTACTTGTCAAGTTAAACTAGAATAGTATTATTCACGCTTAATTTTTTTTCATTATTCTTTCATAACGATACATTTTTTTTTACTCGATACCTATTTGTAATTATTTTCGCGATCGTTTAAACACCGAGACCAATCATTTGCCATGTTCGTCGACTTCCTGGATGAATCGTCGCTCGGTATCTTCGCAAGCACTACGTGGGTGCTTTTAAACCAGCCGTTGGACACGGTTAAGGCGAAAATGCAAGTATTTCCCAACGTGTACAGCAGTATGATATCGTGCTTCAAGAAGACAGTGAAGCAGCAAGGGTACCGCGGGCTGTGGGCTGGCTCGGTTCCCGGTATAACGTCCAAATTTATTCACAACAATATAATGTCATTGACGTACAACCCGTTTCGGAACGCGGTGGCCGCGTTGACGGGATCCCACGTGTCGGACTTGCACATAGCTGAGGAGGCCGCGGTTCACATCGCCATGTCGGTAACTGAAGTTATTATCTATAATATTGTGCGCAATATCAAAAACAACAGTCAGAGATATATTTATTAGCATAAATGTCGGACCACGCACTATGCGTGTTTCGTAATGTTTTCCTCGGTCACGAAACACCGCGAAATAGTGTTCCAGGAACCAAGTTTCGTGAAAAATTCATATACACTGTTTAAAATATATGCGTATGTGTATGTTGAAATCACTAAAATAATAATAATAATACCTAATGAAAGCTTTAAAATCGCCGTCATACTCGTCTCATTTTCAGTTTTGCTCAGCGTTTGCAGTGACTCCTTGCGAATTGCTGAAAATACGAATGCAGAACAATTTCTACATGCTGGACACTGTAAGTGACGGCATGCGTTCTGCGTTCACGAGAGAAATGATTAAAAATGTATCGAAGATTAACGTATACAAAGGGTATAACCGCGGATTTTGGGCGACGTTCGCGTACAAATCGATTTCCCGATTCGATGTGGAACGTGAATCTCCAAATGAGTTAAGAAATCAAGTATTTAACGAGATTGCTGGCATATCTTCGTTTTTACTGTCCTATCCATTTGACGTGATCAAGTCCCGAATGCAGATGACTGTGAAAGGCGGGTACCGGGACGTCTTGAAGGAGATTGGCAGCTTCAGAGCGTTCTACTACGGGCTGTGGCCGTCCATTCTCATAGGCTTGCCCGTCGCCATCTTAATTTTACCCTTAGTTCCGATTGTATATTATTTAAATAATGAGTATCCTAAACCGCCAACGATTTACAGTTGGCGGTTTAGTTACTGGTCTACCTCCGATCCACCGACCATGGATCCCCCGATGGATAAACATAGTTCACCACCACCTGTAGTTCCGGCACCCTCTGTAGCCGACGAACATCTTTTCGAGTCATGCGACTTTGTTTCCGGATATTTTGCGGGTCAGTGGTCGTACGTTATCATTATATCATTATCGCATCACTCGATACCGATTGAGATTTTGAAGAATTTTACACGTGTTTTTTTTTTTTTTTCGTGGTTCGTTCGTAGGCATTGTTTCCACGTGCGTGGGACACCCGGTAGACACGGTCAAGGTGGTCCAACAAGTGACCAACTCCAGCACCGGGAAAGCCATCAGGGACATTTTCAACGAGAATAAAGCGAGTGTATTAATTTTAGATAGTCATCGTCTACCGTTTGTAACGGCAAGATGATAGACAAAATATCATTAATACTTTATATACAACTGTTCGAAACGCACCGCACTACTATAGAAACCGATAACGTGTCTAAGTAACGAATGTTGTTCCAACAGGTCTCCGGATATTTCCGAGGGATGATGTTCCCGGCCTTATTGGCTGGTTTCACGAACTCGTTGTTCTTCGGGGGTTTCGGGAACACGATGCGATTCATTCAAAGCTACCGCGACGGGAAAGAAAACCAAGCGGAAAATTTGGACGTTAGACATTGTTGCGATTTGGAAAATCTTCACGATAAGTGGCATCAGGACATGTTCGTGTCGGGCTGTGTCGGGGGACTTTTTTACTCAGTGGTAAACATACCGACCGAAGTCATCAAAACAACGTTGCAAGCGACGAGTAAGCGTTATTGTTCATAGTCGTGCGCTCCATCGCATTACTGCAATACGATTAAATACCTGTATGTTGTACGCTTAAACGCATTTCAGGTGCATCTACTTCAGAGCCGGGAAACGGACGGAGTCAAGGAAAAGCCGGACCGTCAAAAGCCAATAATTCGGTGAAATTGTTCACCGAGCTTTACAAGACCTACGGCATACGTTCGTTGTACCGGGGCGGAATGATATTGTTGATCAGGTTTGAACGATAAACACAACACTTGCAAATGATCACGGGATTAGTCAACTGTTTAATTTTTCCAGGGACGTACCTAGTATGGGCATTTTTGTCCTTTCGTATGAGCATTTACATTGCTATCTAAGAAAATATGCAAGCTCTGAAACCGAATTGGAACCGGTGCCGATGTTTGTACCATTACTTGCCGGAGGTGTAGCAGGTATACAACAATTGATTTGTTATTAACTATATACAGTAGGTATAAACAGTCCAACTTTCATCTTACGAACTTATTGGTTCATTTAAAGTAATCCGTTAAATATAAACATGGTTAAAAAGAAGTACAATAATTTTCACTTAGAAAAATCGTTTTTAATGTAAAAAAATATGTTTGCAAATAATATGTACCTATAAACATAGGCGAAACTACGGGTCAGGCCATGGCCTGACCTAATACTGACTAAAAACATGTATATATTGTATATTTTAATAATTATTTAGGCATTATAAATAATATTTTTATACATGTAAACGTATATATTTGTACGATTTATATAATGCTCAGACCTGTATTTAAAAATTTGGCACTCTCGGGCATATCATTTATGCCCCACCCAAAAATAAAAATAAATAATAATAATATAACACTTATTATTTTGTCCATAATCGAGATTCTTTAATATTAAAATATAACTTATAAATGAAAATTGTTTAATACTTTTTTTAATTAACAAATTATAATATCATAAAAATATAATTTTAATAGAAATATTTTTTATATTTTTCATTTGGCTTGACCCAATAAAAGTGTTTAGTTTTGCCTATGCCTATAAATAATATTTATAGTAATTACCAAAACAAAGGAGGGCTCGTTGGTCAAATAATACTTCACGGTTGGATGAGATATATATTATATAAGATAATATTTTCAGCCAAAATCGTATTGATATATAAGAAATAAAATATCATCACAAAAAAACCACTACATATCGTGTTTCGCTCACAATCTAAACAATGATAATATTATTGTATTAAATTAGGTTAGTGTTAGTGCAGGTACATTAGTATGAAGTATGTGTGACTACCAGATTCTGTACTAAATCAATGAAAATAGTTGTACAATCTATTGAAAAAAAATATTTTAAATTGAATAGTTTTTTTTTTTTTTAGTGGTTCCATTACCATAAAACAATTTGTCATGTAGAGTTTAGTTAAACAGAGGTTCGACTATATTAAGTTCTAATTGAAAAATGTAATTAAATGAAATCGTTACGCGTCGTATTTCCTACAATTTTAAAATCTGAAACACTACTTGTACAATAGAATAAAATTATCATCAAAATATTAGGGAAACATTTTAAGTTATAACTTACTATAGCATTGCAAAAGAAACGATTCTTTAATGATAGTTAATTATGTCTCTTATAATAGTCGCTTATAATAATATGCAGAAATTAAGTTATGTAGGTACCTTTATACTCACATGTGTATTTCTTTTTTGGGTGTAAAATTTTATTTTTTTTAAGGCTTATGTACCTGTACTGGCTGTACTTGAAATCAATTCTAATCCTCTGCTTTTAACACCAGATTTTTCTTATGAAAAGTAGAAAACTCATTATATATTGTATATATTATATTATGTTTTATTTATTATGTATAAATGAATGGTTAAAAAAAAAATACATATTACCTATGTATGGCGTATATAATTCACAGTTATAAACACACTTAGTTCCTAATACTTTCTAATACTTATCATTTTATAAGTCATGTTTTTGCCGTTAACACTGTTGTGATCAGATAATTTCAAATACATTTGCGATCTGAAATGAATAATTCCAACGATCGAGTTATTTACTGTCTTTATATAGGCGTATTGAGTCGGGCTTTATTTTTGCCGTTCGATGTGATGAAGTCAAAAATAATTGCGGACAGCCTAACGCAACCCAAGTATAAAGGAGCGTGGGACTGTGCGAAAAAAACATACAAAGAAGGCGGTACGCGTCGTTTTTTTCGAGGATTTTGGTTGGTCTGCATACGATCCTTTCCCATGAATGCCATTGCATTTGTGGTATACGAATCGATATTGAAATCTTGTAACTACTTGGAGACGACTATCGCAACGTCGTCAAGTCCCCGAACTATTTCTTAGATTCAATAATGTGTTTGATATGCTTTGCAATGCTATGAAAATTCACGTAAGTTATTGCACAACCATTGTATTCCGGCTTTGCTGCTGCACAAAAGAAAAGAAATTTTTTTCTTAAGTATTAGTTAGTTACTATTTATTTATAATTAATTATATTTTAATGTTATTATTAATAATGTATTATGTTTTGATAAATAAAGACACTTGCTAAAAATAAAAAATAAAAAAATTCGTTGTTTTCAAATTTTTTTTCCCCATTAACGATTATGATAAATTGCTGCAGTACAACACCCAAATACGGATAAACTGCAAACATTTACCTAATAGTTATGTAAGTACTTTTATGCATATTGAATTAGGTTTGTATACACGTAGTTGTGAATTAAAATACTATAGTGTACATAATAGTCACAAAACGCCGCTGTCGTCGTCCATTACACTAATAGGCATGATGGTCATCATCACCTCTTCACGCGTCGAGTCGGAATGAGAAAAGGGATGGTCGTCGAGTCGGTGGGGTGATAAGAGAATTATATAAAGCCCGCGGGGAGGGATAGTATTTAATTATAAGCATTAAGTTGTCACCGTCGTCGGATGGTGGCGGTCATTTGCGAAAGCTTAGCGATATAATAATCAGTGGTCGAAGTGTCTCCAAATAGAGAGAGGGGAGTGAAAACATGTTATCGTCTCATGAAAATAATATTTAAATATATTTTTGTTTGAGACCAAAACTGCACATTGAAATATTGTCGATAAATAATGACAATATATTATATCATATTATAGGCGTATCGTTTAAATGAAAATTCTATAATTCTATAGGTAATAAAGTAATTTTTTTTTTTTTCGTATTTATTAAATTGTTTCAACAAAATTTGGTTTTTACAATGAATTAGTGAGGATTGTATAATACAGATGAAATTCCAATAATATAGGATATCTGGATAAATCGTAGTTTTAAATTATACACAGCCAAGATACGACGTAAATGAAAAAAGTCGCTTTTCATTTCTCCATACTACCCACCCCTACCCCCGTTTCGACCACTGATGACTGATGAGTTAGTAACAACAATAATACACACACACACACATACGTACACTTCTCGCAATGATTATAAATTTGCATTTAAATCCTCGTGGTGCGACACTTCCTGCGGCGTTTTAAGTCCGGTCGACACGCACTCCGCTGTTGCTTATACGCATACAATATATAATATATAATAGAGGATGGATGTATTAAGCTCGCGCGCGACGTCATTATCGCGTCAAGCCGGGCGGTATTAAACGTGTGTCCTTTTCCGCGGAAAAGGACGAGAGATCCTGCGGCACGTCACGTTATAACATATTATTATATATTACGTATATACAACGTGCTCGTATACGTGCATATATGCGTATCCTTCGCGCTCGTTCAAAGGACCCGTTCCTTTTGTGCAGAGTAAGTCGGCCGGACGATAATTAATTTATAAGCTGGCGACCACGAGGTATTTAAGTGCGTGCCAGAGGGTTTGCGTGTAAACACACGCGCGCCCTTGTACAAGTTATAGAAGTTTCCGTCCTCGCACCCGATAATATCGTCATTATCTGTACGTACCGTACATTATAATATGCGTCGTCGTCGTTCGACGACAAACTTACTCCCTCCGACCGCAAGCGCACCGCCACGAAGTTTCCAGCGGTCAAACGCGTACGTACAATGCAATGACTATAACTACATCTCGTATTATAAGAATTGAAAAATTGAATTTTGAAATTTCAACGACGCCTAGTATGTCATACTACGTATACACAGTGGTTAAGTGTTTTTCAACCTTTTTCGAAATTGTTTACTTTTTTTATTTTTCTATAAATGCGTTGTCTACAAAGAATAATTAGGTAATAGAACACATATATGTTTTAATGTGTTGTGTATGCTTAATAAAATATGTAAAAATAAATAAATAAAATCGAAAATGTACATTAGGATGTTTCTGGTTTTAATAGGAAACTTGAGCGTTGAACTTTTGAAATTATAGTTTACATACTAGGTTTTAAACTACAAATAATATTACGCTATATCCAACATTATTATAAGCTTTCGTATCTTCGTACCGAAAATAATAATTAAATAATTTTTTGAAGTATCATACATTGATAGTTTAATACGAAAAACTATTTATTTTTTTTGTGAATCCACGTTGAAAACTACTGATCTAATAAATAGATATTTCTATCTGATTTCGCGATATATTGCAACGACAGACTTCTCTTTACACACATGTTTATGTAATTATAGCGATTATAAAGAAAGTGAAAAATTGGTTTTGTAGTATATTGATCGTTCCAACTATTATAAAACGTATCAAATTTGGAATCTTGTATAACATAATATTAGGAAAGTGCCTATGGATTTTTTCACCATTTAGTTCTTAGGTCATCGAACGCATTTTTTGCCTCATATGTGGTAAATGTCACCGTAATTTTATCTCAGGTGAATCATATTATTCTACGTATGCGCACTCTTTTAATTTTTGATCATATATTTGTTTAATTATTTATTTTATAAAATTTACACAGTGACCTTAGTTAACCTAATCATAAATATATCGTATTGTATTTAGTCAACCTCTAAATGTATATTTGAATAACAGAAATAAACAATGTGATAAAAAAAAGTGACAAGAAGATGTTGAAATAAGTTAGTGTGGAGTACAGTTAAAAATAACAATTAAAATCTAGTCTGTTTTCAACTGCAACTGTCCGCAATCCGCACTTTAAATGTAGTTGTAGAAATATTCGTGTATCTACAGATATTTGTAAATAATATTATGGTGTAAATGATGTTGGTTCCCAAGCTTCAAAACGTTCCCCACGAGCCATGGTCTAAATTTGTACACTATTTGCAAAATATTGGCACAGGTTTATAAAAAATCGGACAATATAGGGATGTGGAAGGCAACATTATGTACATAACATTATGGTATTAATATTATGTAGTTTGGAAAACGCGACGGACACCAGTTTGCGGACTGAAGAAAAAATCGAATCAAATCTCGTCACCCGAACAATATAATATCTGTCATAAACTCACGATGAATCATTTAAGCGCTCGGCAAACTGCAGTGCACATCGAATATTTTAATCGTTTTTGTTAAAAGTCGCGCACGCGGTTATCATTAATTACACGCGGTCTCTGTCGGCTGTCGTCGCGTATTCACGGGACGTCTTATTTTACGCAAATAACTGTGTATTGTATTATTTTAACCTATATAGGTATACATAATAATAATAATAATAATAATAATAATAATAATAATAATAATAATAATAATATGCGTATAGCCGTCGTCGTTTTTGCCGGTGGCCAAAGTTTGGCGCGGTGGTTGCACGCGTTGGAGAGGGTCCGGAGGAATAATAATTTAACTCTCACCGAAGAATCCCAAAGTTCAACGAATAATAATAGCATATTATAAATATTAAATAATAACGTTTTGCGCAACAGCTATACGAGTATAAACGTGCATATACAGCTGCAACACGTACCCCTTGGACCATCCGTCTGTGCGTGCGTGCGAGTGCGTACATAATATGCGTATTTGCAATTGTCACGTATACACACACACACACACACATATATATATATATATATATATATATAAATATAGGATTCTCATCCGTCGCCAAAAGGGATTCGAACAAAGTCCGGTTTTAATCGACTGTAATTATTATAATACCTGCCGGTGCGCGCACAGGACAACATTTGCATACGAAATATATTAACACGTCGACGGCGGCGGCGGCGGCGGCACCCTTTTCGTGGCGACGGCGGCGACGTGTACGCGCGCGCTATCTTAAGCTTTATTAATGATTGGCTTTAACGTCGGTGTGGGTATATTGTGCGTGTACGCCGGGCGTATTACAATATTATAGACGCGCAGGGGACAATGGTCAGCGATAAACGTTTGTTTTGTGCGTCGAATCCACGGGGCCGCGGGCGACGGAGGGCATTTATTATATCCACCTATATAACAGTGGCAGCGAAAAATCTTGTCCGGATTATCCGAGTGCGCAGGGGTCGCACTTGATTTATGGACGCGCGTACACATCATCATATACGTATACACGCACATAGTAAAGTTGCTTTCGATTCCGCGCCCGTGCGTTAACGCATGTACCGTCCGGTCCGACTCTGCGCTAATGGAATTGCATGTGAAATAATTCCCATCGACAGAATAATAATAATAGTAATAATGTATATATAAGTAATTCGACGACTACTCACGCGAAGGGCGCTTATCTGCGTACACGTATACATATACTTATATATATATATATATATATATATATATATCACGGAAGACGTAGGCCATCGCGGTGATACGATTATTTCTTTTGTCGAGAAGCCCGTGGGGTAAAAAACAGTAAATCACGTACTCATCTTTCACCGCGCGTTTCACCTACTCCGCACACTTCCGGTACAGCTTTCCGTTAGTTGTCCACTGATTTTTCACAAAAGATCACATTTTTAATTTACACAATAATTATAATAATAATATAATCACTTGATTGAACAAGAAACGTGAAATCACCGTTCACAGCACTATACCTACATTTCATAGCTGTTCGTTTAGTTATATAATAATATAATGATATTATGTATGACGTCTGCAAGTAGTTTAAAACAATTTTAATCTACCGTTAATGAAATGCATTGTGCGCACAACGGGGACTTTTCACTGATTATACAATATTATATTATACACATTACTTCGTAATGATCGTATTATTTTCTATCTTTTGTAATGTTTTGTGTTTTGCATTTTATTGTTTTTAACTATAAAATATTATGAACACCGTTGATTTCGTGGTTATCTATCTGTATACATCATAATGCATTAATGCATAATATTTTCGTTCAAAACGTAAATAAATTATTAATGTTTTCAGCATATTATGTTTACATAATTTGAAACTTTTAGTAGTGTACAAAAACGTCGATTTAATTACACTTAACAGTGTAAACAATTCAATGTGACTTCTTTAAAAAAAAAATCTTTAATTTATCATATTTATTTTTATGGTAATTTTAATTATAAGCTGTCGTTATAACTTAAGATTAAATTTAATAAACAATAGATAAAATATTGAATCTATAATAAAAAAAACTATTATTAAGATTTACATTTCAAAATGAATAATAATTATATCGAAAATGAATTTTATTGAAAAATTATGTTCTTCATGAAACGAAGAACGTTTTCACACAATTTACCAGTAAATTACCTAATTGTCAAACGTAATATAATATTTGTATACTCGTCGAGGGTATTAATTTAGTTGAGTTAAACTGCAGTGATTAGAACTACTTAAAAGAAGTTTTTGGACCTATTTTGTAGTACAACAAAGCAGTTATATTCTAACGAATAGTATGATTATATTGTAATTCGGCTAACAATTCATATAACATATTTAACGAAATCATTGTGTTTTATGAATATTATGTAATAGTACACTCTGTACATATCCATTCGATCCAAAAAAAGAAATCTACAACAAGTTCTTTTCTGACATTCTGCAAGTCCCCAATATGTAAACGACCCTAGTTTATACTGTAGTTAAGTAACTCGTTAGCCGAAGACCACCGTTGTGTTCCCCGACATGCATGCGTATTACTTCCTGGTCCGTTTCACACTTCCTATTCACAACTCGTGTCGCGTTGACGAAAGAAAAAAATAAAAATAAATAAAACGACGTTCGTTTACTTCTCACATCATTATAAACCACGACGACGGATATTTGGTCATCATCCGGAGGGGTTTTCCTTCGTTTTACCGCAAAAAATACAATAATAATAACAACAAAAATATAATAATTGAAACCCGATACAAGGTGGAAGGTGTAGTGCGAGTGTACACCGCCGCACGTAGATATTCGGAACATTCCCCTTTCGAACGCTATTTAATGGCCATCTTATACTCGTGTTCGCAGCGGGATACCGGTATAATGTACTTTTCCCTCGGACACCGGGACAAATCGTCCGGCAATTAGACGGTTCGAAAAAGAATGGAAAAAAAAAAAAACGTTATATATATTTTTAGGGACACCGAGACGCCGCATATAATATAGCGGATCAAAAATAAATAATTGGACGTTGGGGAACGGCGCCTAGTCCCCGACGGGGCAGATATATATATACTCGTATATAGTATAATATGTATTTTATTTGAAAGCGGTTTACCGAAGGGTTGACGTGCGGGGATCTAAACGCGCCGCCGTCCGTAGACAACTCTCCATCGAACAGATTACCGTCACCCGGAGACGTCGTTAAAACGTGTGTGTTATAGGCACGAATGGAGAGTGAAAACAAAAAACAAAACAAAGAAAATTAAAATTATCTTCTTTAAAACGGCCGTCATCACGTGCTTTCGACATAATTATAAAAATAAGCAACATATCCCCGCAGCGAGTGCACAAATACAATATAATAACACTGTCAACACACGACACCTTGTCGGGTTTAATAAACTTTATGGTGTCGTATACGCAGTTGTTATTATTAATCGCAAGCGTCACGATGCGGCCGTAGCTATTATAGAACATTGAAAATGGTATCGACAACCACACGGTATACATCTACTACGACGTATTTCTTGTTTTTCAATCACAATAATAATATAATATATTTTTATATTTTTTGCTGCCACCGCGGCCCGAGCGACGTTTACTGTATTCGCAATGAAAATAAAACGCACCACCATCGATGCTTGTAACAACAACAACAACAACAATAATAATAATAATAATAATAATAATAATATGTTATTATATTTATGTAAACTATAATATAAACATATGTAGGCCGTCGAACGAGAATAGGGGGGGGGGGTGTAATATGTTTGTAAATCGCACAGCGTTGGATTACAAGGGATCAGGTATTATCGTTTTTCATTGTGCACCGTATACGCGTAATAGTACTGTAGTATATACACGGACTCCTCGCGCGGGACGCAATAATCGTTTGGTTTAATGTTTTACGTTTCATATTATTATAATAATATTCTGTTTGCTGCGCAGCACACATCGATGTACGGTTTCTCCCTTAATTGATACTTTCGTCGCGCGGGGTGTAACGTACAACACGTACGTTTACACTGTAAAAAAAAAAAAACAGTTTAACCTTTGTGAGTTTGTTTTTTCCTACTTCGTGAATACGCGCACCAAACACAGCGTACCGCGCGCATTCGTTCGGTGCGCAAGAAAATACCAACCCTGAGACGCACCCTGCATCCTTGCACCCTTATAATATAGCGTTATAGCGGTTCCATTGAAACATATTTTGTGGATCATTGAATGACGGACGGGAAACCTTCAGCTATACTTATACCGCGGTGGTAACGTCTAATTCGAACATAAAAATTGTTCAAAAGTAATTGGAAAATATAAATAGCATAATATTATTAATTCGGTATTCGCAGTGATGATAATAGTACGTCCGTAGTATACTCGTAGTAAAAAAATAAACAATATGTATTCATATTTCATAATATATCCGCTTATTGGTTTTTTTTTATTGGTATCAAATTATGAGGTGTTAAAAAAAAAAAAAAATTAATAATATTATAATTTATAAGCTACCCGATTAGAATATACAATAACAACTATTCGTATAATAATATGTTTCCATGTAATCTATTTATTTTGACATTTTAATGTAATAAAATGTAATAATGGTACTGGAATGTCGACTTGACATCGATATTTATGTACCTACGTCGATAAAACGTACCAACAGATGCAAATACGTAACATAAATAATGTATAATATAAATAAAAACATAAGGTACTACTGCGAATTAAATTAGGTGATATAATATATTAAGAACCTGTATAGATGAATGTTTGAATTGAAATTGAAACGAAATCGATTCCATAAAACGAACATAATTATTTTAAATTAGATGTATATAACATGTTATTACGCAGTGTTCACACGGTTTGTGTGCGTGTGCCATGGATCGGTCGGCCGTTCTCCGGATAGCATATATATATATATATATATATATATATATATATATATATATAATAACAACATTAATGGGATACAAAAACGAAGGTGCGTACCCGTGTTGGGTTTTGTGTATCTCACGGGTCGCACTTGCGGCGACCAGGTGGGCATAAGATAACGTTTTGTAATTTTGGTCGGTGAAACCGGTGAAAACGTCACATAATATTGTATGCTTTCGTTCGCAGACCGTTCCACGGGGTTAGACTACGCGATACGTACCTATATAATACGTAATATATCGGAGGGCCATATTATAGCGAAGCGGTTTTATGTGTGGCAGATAATAATACGACAGCGTTGCACGACATACCATGATGGTGCGGATAGAGGGAGGAAGAGCTACGCGCGTGTGATAATATTGCCGATCCAAAAGTATTAGACGGAAAAAAGACAGCACACAGCCTTACGACTAGGGTGGACGGATATTTTTTTTTTTTTTTACGATTTTCCCCATTTGTTTTATACATCGACAAATAGTCGTAAAACATATAATACCGCACCGGGAACGTCGGCACCTGACGTAGATAAATTTCCTGGGACTGGAGTTTTTCTTTATGTACGATAGATTCAATCGGACGCGAGCGCGCGCGTGTGTTTTTATTCTTTTCGCGACCGCAGCACACATACTGCATGGCTATTGTCCGTATACACGATATTCTTTTATGTGTTACGGAAAGTAAAAAAAAAAAAAACTAAACGAATCGAAACGAAATAAGACGTATATCATATATGCTGCTGCAGCAGGACCCTCGCCTACGCTATAAATCTTCTTATTGCCAGTTTATAGGACGCTCTTTGCGGCGGAATACACTTGAACGGAACAAGAAAAAAAAAGTAAATAAATAAAAAAGCCGAATATAACGAGGGCCCCGAAATAATAATAATAATAATAATAATAATAATAACGTTCTGTGCTCTTCTGGATATTATATAATATTATAGTATGATAATGCTTTACTAATGACTAATCCACAAATGGAACGTAACTGCATTACGCGCGCATCTGAGAAGATTTATCGGTAAACCCAGTCGAGTTCGACATCGAACAATTCTGTTGACGTTTATACGAGTATATATATATATATATGTAATACGTATACCTATTATATATTATGATGTACGATTTGGTTCACGAGTATACCGATCGTCAGAGCTCCGGTGCACTCGTCTCGACAGTATACAACACGGACGTGAAGATTTATCGGGACTGCGCCCATAACGATGTACAGTGCACCGTGAAGTGCATCGCGGAACCCGCGCGTCTCCGCTTCCCGTATACCTAAAAAAGCTGCACGAGTCCGAAGTATGTCCAAAAGAACGCGTTCAACGTTGCACAGACAATCGTTGCGATGATAATATTATGATACCCACTATCCGTTTTACAAGTTTCATTACACGTGCGCAGGGGTGGACCCAAGTCATTTCGATTGGATTGGGACGTTAAAATTCAATGTACAAATATTATATCTATTATATGTTAAATATTTCTTAGATTCCGAGTGAAAGTTTTACAAGCGTTACGGGGAGTAAAATGTTGATAAAATTTTAGGTATTTTAACGTATGGTGTGTTCTGCCTAGGTCTACATAAAATCTGGGCTGCGCAAAAGTGCTTCTACCGAAAAGACGATAATTTGATGAAAAATTTAAAAGTATACATAATTAAATATACGAGATAAGTTATAAAAATAAGAAAAAACTAACATTAACTTTTGAAACTGTATCGACTGTTAATTTTGCACTGTAAAGCAAAATTTAAACGCATGGAAGCAGTTTTACAATTATATTTTATTTTATTTTTGGTTTTGCATTGTCATTATTACCCTTCAGTAATTGATTGTATGATCAATGTTTGAATTATCCGTTGAATTGTGTGGTTTTCTAGTTGATATGATACCAAGGATTGCTATGATAAAGTAAAATGCAAATTATTCTTTGTACACATTCAAAGAAATTTTTTGTTTGTATATTACTGAAGGGGATGGAGAAGGCGTAAAATATTTGAGTAATTGCAACAATTTAATCTTAGCATTTTAGTCGAGTAATAGAAAATTGCCTAATTATTCTAACGATTTTGATATTAAAAATGTCTGCACACCTATTTGACATATTAGACCTTACACCTATTAGATCATATTAAACCATATAAGATAGATTTACATAAAATTAAGGAAGCCTTATTATTATAAAAATGTTTGAGAATTAGGTATAGTGCAGCGTTAGAAATCGACATAATAATGTGGAGAAAATTCAACAGGCATACGCGTCCATGTTTTATAATGATGCGTACGGCGATACGCATAATCAGAGGCCCCCCTAGGTCTTGTTGGTTTTCATGCCAACAGTTAGTTATGTGGGTCATCTGCACATGGGGAATACACAGAACCAATAATCGTCGCTGTATACAGTTGGGACCACCACTACGGTCTCGGATCGTGTGCCAACGATATGTAATAATAACAAAAACAATAATAAAACGTTACGCAATTATGCCATCATCATCATCATCATAATTTTGTATCGGCGTTCCTCGTCGCGATGTCATTCGCTTTATTTTAAACGCCACATCGGCACCCCCTGCAGCTGGAACGGCGCCCGAACACGTGAAAACAATAATTTACCGTTGACGCGGTTTAAAGATATTATTTTTATTTTTTTTATTAACGCATGATTTTTTATTCCAAAACAGAATGTTTTGATGAAAATATCTTTATAACATACAAATCGAGAGCAACCCAACCCGAAGATGATAATAATAATTATGCTTTTATAACAATATTTAAACTTTTGACGGACATGGAAAGGACGTTGACGCATTCCTATACTCAACTCATCAGTCATCGAAATCTTAGTCATATAAATTAACCCAAAAAACGTCGGCGAATAAAACGGTATAGTGCTGTTAAAATAATTACCGTGTAGAATAGAAATTTTAATTAGACATTTAGTATTTACTAATGTATATAAACTATAAACAATTTTAAATGTATGTCAAACATATCTTTAATTACGTGGGTAATTTTACGATTTTTTTTAAGTTTTAGATGACTCGCTGCAGTAAGAATGAAGATTTATCGCGTTTTATTCAAAGAATGCGCGTAATTTATACAACAAAAGTGATGATAACAATAAAAGTTCATTAAACCACGTTATTGTATGCACGTTTTCATAATGAGCATGCAAAAGCAGTCTGAAAACGCATTAACAATATTCCTAAGAAAAGATATTGAATTTCGCTCGAAAAATCATTAGAACAGTAATAGGTAATACCAGTTTATTAAACTACGTTATTATATGCCTTTCTTCTTAGATATAATTTAGAATTGCTATGAATTTATAATACTCTGAAGAACTCTTAATAGTGTCTTATTTATAATAACGATTTATCACATTTAGTCACATGAAAACATAAAATTTTTAATATGAATATATAAAAAATATTTTTTAACAAATCTATTGCCTATCGGCATAAAAATTCGGCAATAATTGCGATATAAGAAAAATCTGACAACAAACGAATAAATAGTTTGATAAATAAGAGGTTGCAGGCTTAGTTAATTAATTTTAATTTATAACTTTCGTTTGATCTGTAGTATATGTGATCGAGTTAATGTTATTTATAACATAACCATTTTTAGCTGCGGTTTGTTTGTAAATATTCGGGTTTTTTTTATTGAAAAAACTTATGAAAATTATTTTCATCGTCGTATCTCGTCGTTGGACGAAAGTGTGACGTTTTCATTCGTACTATAAAGAATATTTTTTTCATCTAACCGTAAATTAGAAGCAGTAGAAAAAAAAAGTCATAAACAATATTTATTTGACGTTATTTTCAAACGATTGTAATCAGGTTCTATGCATTTTAAAACAGCCTCTTGATCACATTATACTGCAGCTACCGTGTACAAAACAAACAAAACGTTCCATGTGGTCGATACACGTGTGCGCTGTACAATAATTCTACGTCGCACGTGAATTGTGCGCAACCGATTAGAATATTAGATGTTATAAAATTTAAGGTGCGTATCGTGGCAACGTAGGACTCCTCGTATCTTATCGACTCTTGGGACCGTGCCCCAAAACGTGTCCTAGTCATCTTGGGTGAAATTTTACGAATAATTAGACGATAAATACACCGCGTGCCCCGTTGTAATACAATATTATAATAACGTAAATTTACGGATAACATGATAATATATCGATCGGATTCTTCTCTCGTCCCCGTGGTGCTCGGAACATGACGAGAAAAAGGCTGCACGTGCCTTAGTGCATCTTCGGTTATAGAATATTATTGTTATGTGCAGGTAACCTGCAGTGACCACGACGCATACAGGACCGATAAAATGCAATAATAATAATATAAATGCATGTAATTTGTGTACATATCATAATGCGTATACATGCGTATATACCAGCATATAGTGGTGATTCGACCACTTGTCACAACACGCGTGCCTCGGAGGAAATAACTAACGTAATAGTATCTAGTGGGTACAAGTAAATGAAACGAATAGATAAATAAAATCGGCTCGGCGACCACCCCCCCTCCTGTTCATAATATATTTTATGGTTGGTAATAAGAAGCGTAATGAATGCGCGGTACCGTACGAGATCAGCGAGAACCTACGGGGGCCTATACGACACAACGCAACAGAAATATTATAATAATCTTCCGAGTCATCGGAAAGCGCACGTCCGCCACGTCCGTCCTCGTCCACCCGTGTGCGCGTTTTCTATTTCACTATTGGGTCACCGCATCGTTTAGACCTCGTCCGACGATTTTTTTTTAATTATACCGCTCCACAATAATAAAACGTCTCGTATTATATCATTGTTATACCTCTAAATAATCATAATTTCTCAGTCTATGTGTCGCGATCGCACGAAAAAGAGAATTTGATTTGGAATCGAACGCTTTTGGATATTACGAAAAAACCGTATACATTATATTTATAGAAATCGATTCTTGTCGTACCATTACACTTGTGCTAGTTAATTGTGCCGCGTTAAGTCATACAAAGTTTGTAACCGGTAAAACCCATAATTAGGCTCAAATTAGTATTTACTATTATACAAAGGGGTGAGTGGAGTGACTGACATTATTTTCGACTTATTCTAGGGGTTGCGGCACTGAAAAGGTTGAGTAGTGATGCCCTAAACCATCATATTATACACACTATTATACGTCAACACCGATATCGATTTATGTCCGTGCGACGTGTAACTGTGAGTTTTAAGCGCCGGCAGGGAGCAAGACGGTGTTCTGACCTAAAATCGGTTTAATAATAAAAATAATAATATCATTGCATTATTTCCAAAACATTTTTCACAGTGCACCCGGGTCGGAAACGCTTTATTGATTTAATTAGTTTGGTAAGGATCCAACTAACTATAGTTAATTAATTAAAACTTAATTAGGTATTTAAAAAATATGATAAAAAATGTCCGTTAAAAATTTAAAAACTAAAATGTTTGGTTTGAAATTTCAGTCAATCAATTTGAATTTTCTTACTAATTTATTATTGTATAAGACCTATACAATAATAATTTTTAACAATTTTTTTACAATAACTACCTATTTATAATTTTTTTATATATGTAATATAGTAAATAAATAATTAGTATAAAATATAAATTACATTCATATAAACATTGATTTTTTTGTCATTTTTAATTTGGGAGCCGTCAACATTTTGTGAAGACTCAAAGGAGCCTTGGGATGAAAAAGTTTGAATACCTATACTATAGGTACAAAGCAAGTACAACATTTACATATATTGATTTGTTAACTCAAGACAGTCCAACACCCGTAATGTCAATAATCAAAATCATCTAGGAATAGGTATCTATCGTTGTTTACCATATTTTATTTTAATAATGTATAGAATTTCTGCGGGATGATGCGCTCTCGCATTGTGATATAAATTAAATCGCATCATTGTACGAGTATACGATAGTACAATGGTGTCTCACACGATTTAATCGTATATACCTATCAACACGAGTGCTACAAAGCTAGATGGCTAAACTGAGGTGTACTTTTAACAATAATTCTTATACAATACGTTTATGAATTATGGGATTTATTTTCAAATTCAAACTTTAAATATACATGGACTTGACTTTTAGAATATATAAATCGTAAATACCGTGATTTCAAATTTCATTAATATATATATTTTAAATAAATATATACGCTTTTGATTAGAAACTAATGCTTTAAATTATATATTTACATATTATATATTATTTATTTATTTATGCAATATCTATTATATTTATATAACAGTAAATGAATAATGAGTTTTAGTCATTATAAAATTGTATGCAGTAAAATTGTTTGCAGTATAGATGTTTAAATCTAAGGCATACCCTGTAGCCCCACATACAACGGTATTACCACCGGAATGGACACATGTATATACACCTTTTTTTTTCATTAAGAATAATCTCGCGTGGTGCATTGCATATTATTGGATGCGGTGTAATACAGCATACTGTAAACGGGTGAACGAAATTACGTTGTGTAACTGCTAAAAGCTAACGTTGAAAGCATTCCTGAAAATACGATCCGGTGGAAAAACGTTTTCCGAGGTGACGATGACGACGACGTCTTCGGTATATTATATTACACGAGTCGGCAATGTGCGCGCGTATATATAGTCGTCTGCCCGGTTCCATGCGCGTTTAATCGTCCTTGCTAATGGACTGCGCTATACGCGGCAGCGACGCCAGTCCTACACACCTCCTCCGCGCATAACAACAATAATAATAATAATAATAATAATAAACGATAATAATATTCCTGCCGGAGAAAAGCCGACGACCGACGACGGGAAAACTTTTCAATTAGACGAGTCGGCCGCACGTGCAGAATGTGAATATTCAAATGTCACGCGATATATAGAAGTCAACACACTGCACCGACCGAGGGGACGACGAGGCTTAAATAGTCCATCGAGCGATTGTCTGTGCAGTCAGATGACGGCGGGAGGTTAAAGTCCTTATAGCACAATATTGTATAATAAGACCTATACCGTTTGTGTCGCACAATCGTCTTCCGGCAAACGTGTACTTAAACTACTCCCTAACACCACCGCCACCCCGTACTCTTATCTGTCCAAAAATCGTTTTGCTTTTCGCGGACTTGTAGCTAAACGCGTGGTAATAATATAGTCCCTTGCGGAATTCCTTTTCTTTCGGCTTACGATTTACCACCGGTCTGATGAAAATCATAAATCAAACGCCAGTCCATCAACGAAACAACGTCACGTGTCAGCCCGAATTTATTTTATTGACAAACCGAGGTAGAACCACGCGCGTACACTACACCTACGGAATCCGGATTATATTCTTCTCCAGACGTTCTCGGAATTTTATAATAATATGATATACGTGTAATTTTCGTACGCTCGTTTGTATCTCCATAAAGTTAAAGTATGATTACGTTTTTTTTCCTCATAACACCACATTGTCAAACAATTCTAAACTGCCGTGATGATAAAAACAATGATTACTTTTTCAAAGTAAAAATAACAGATAAAATTAATCATACCCATCCGGAGCATCTGGCATCGGACCATGATTTTAATTTATAACGCTGTACAATATGTGCATAATATTATGTTGCTTTGGGTCCCGACCCACAAGACCTTTTGCACACCGAGGACGTAGGAATATGCGGTCGAATTGGCTCAAACGGACCCGGCCAGAATCAAAAGTATGAAATTGGAAAATGTAAGGTCGACGTATAGATCCCCCGGGGAGGAAGAAAAAGGGTTGACCACGGCCATTAAACACGTCCCTTCAGTCCAATTTCGAGATACTCCGCGGAAAATGTATATAAGTCGGTAAAGTATTCCCAAATCTATGTATACACCTCACGGCTGAGACCGCGTTTGATTAAACGTATAAAATATATAATATCATACGGTGTTGTTACGATTCCGAATATAAATTATAATATAACATGCACGCGCCAAAACACTTTTCGTTGCGTTATAGCCCGCGTATAAATTATAAGTATGCGTAGATCGTTATTATTTCCATGAGTGAAATTAATATTACCGTGTTGAAACGATTATTATACTTGATGTTTAATCGTAGTGCGGTTCGCCACCGTCAGATGAATGTTATTATTTATTATTATTTTTTTTTTTATCGCAACGTTAAAAACTATTCATAAAAAATGTTTCTCGAAAAAAAAAAATACTAAGATTGAAATACTATACAGAATCACACATAATATGTATGCATTTATATTACTACTATAAACAAAAACTGTTCTCGTGGCCAAAGAAATGTAAAATATCAAATAAATTTGAAGTAAATGATGTGCACAGTGATGTTAGCTCGAAACGTTGCGCTTAATGACGGGCAATGCCGGCTAAAAACCATATGGTCCAACGTTAGTTAAATATCATAAGTATAACGGTCACGTAATTATCCGCGACGTTTAGTAGTTTGATTTTGTAACCGTTTCGAAATCACGTAATTTATGAAAACTAATTCAACAATTGTATACACGACGATTATACGAGGAAATCAAACGTAGTTTATATCTGTCGTACAACGATGACAGCATAACATTGTACAATATTATGCGTTCTACGCTAGCTGCAAGAAATTTTACAACAATGTACGTCGTGCATGCTACAATATGTAATAATAATAAAAACGCATAAATCAAAAGCGGGCACCAAACACGATGTGTGAATTGTAAACAGTTAATCGGGAAACGGACCTCCGGCGACGACAACGGTGGCGAATAATTGTCAACGTGCGTTACATTATATGATTTGACTAATTCCCCGGCGTCCACTGAATTACCGTATCCCCGATTTCATTTTCCTGCCTATACCACTGTCCGCGCGCCATTGTATATACGGTGTGTTTCCGATTTCATTCGGTCAGCCCCCTCCCCCTCCTACTCACTCCAACCCAGGACGGATATGCGATTAAAAGATATTTCCCCGATGGTCTGCTTGCGACGACCACGACGATGATGATGATGATGATGATGATGATGCATTTCTAATACGACCGTAGGCTATAACATTATAATATTGTACTGCAAGTGCAGTGTCCGGCACCAGTGTTTGCGGGTGAACGAATTGAATGCAATATACGAACGCGCGTAAATCGGGTTTGCGAAGTCTCTGGTGACGGTGAACGCGGGTCATATTATGCAACTACAAAGTATAATATTATTATTATTATTGTTTTGTTATTAGAGTCTGTGCAATAACCAACGTATATATTGTATAATATGTAGCGTGCATGTGTACAACGCACCTGTGCACCATAATTGCATACGTTTTGCGCCTGCAGAGAATTTCCTGATAAATTTAATATAATGTGGTTATCCGTAATGGAATTTTAATATTTTTCTAACACAATATTTTGTCAGTGAATTGAATGTTAAGTGGATATTTTTTCAATCGAATCGAATTGCATGGATCAATAATAATTTATAATATTATGTCAAATGGTACTAATATATTGTTTAAAAAATAAAATTCCGAATAATTCACACAGAGCCGCAATGATAATAACAGTATAATAACCAACATCATTTGTTTGAACTGGTTTAACTTGTCAAGTCTATTAAATATTAAAAACCGACGAAACATTCGTTTTATACAAGCATATTAAATTGTATTTAATTAGTAGTTCATTGTATATCATTAGTATTTGTTTTATACATTTATAGTTTTACAACTCCATGATCAAAACAAAACAAAAACCAGTTTTTACATTAAGTACACAAAATACGATTCAACGTAAAAAGTAATATTATCAAATCTTATCTGTAAATTAACGTGCAAATACAATCGAACGACTGCAGTCTCTTTTTTGCCTTTGAACAGTAAGCTGACCCAAACTGACTTACTCGCTCCTTGCAGGGTCTTGAAATATGTATTTAATTTAAAATATTTCCAATTATTTAGTTATTATATAAATATAACATTATAACGTATACATTATATTATAACCGACCATATGATTAATCATTATGTATTACATCGGGAAAGTTTATCTTACAATAGAGTTATTAGATTACTGATTAAAGTATAATAACAATTGAGGGGACCCTGGACAGTTTTACATTAAATTTAGGAGGGGCCCTATAACAAAAAAAGGTTCAGAAGCGCTGCTCTAGATAACGAATTGCTATATATTGGTCATGTGGTAAGTCAAAACTCAATCTACTTCATGATCCGTAAGTTAGCTAAACAAGCATCCGATCAACTTACCAATAAGTATTATCATGGGTTGTATAGTGAGAATTAATGATCGTTATATTTTTAAGACTGCTATTTATTAAAACAAATAAGCATGTTAGTAGAAAAAAATCGTCGTAACGCTGAACGAGGATTCTTATCTTAATGCGTTTTAAAATTTTAACCACTAAACGGTAAATTTTAAAATATGTCATCATTTACAACTGTTACGACGTATTTTTGTTGATTTCAATTCAGGCGTAGTTGGAATATATACTTAATCATTACCATCTATATATTCTATGTACAGTTAGCCCGGGCGACCGCTATTTAACCTGTAGGTATTTGTCCAACAATAAGCTGAATATACGGTGCGTATTGAATAATCGTGTGTGTGTGTGTGTGTGTGTGTGTGATGAATATTATGTTGTATAGAAAGGATGCGCGTTCAGTATATCGATGTCTAATACATGTGGCCACTTCAGATTGTTCAGATTTCAACCGTACACACAAATGATGAGAACAATTATAATATGGTAAACTGATTTGAATAAATTCCTAAATTCCACCGCGGTACAGCTGCCGCACCGTTCGGGAATGACGACGATAGCATAATACGAGAGTATGTTCGTGGGAGATACTAAATAATGGCCGGGGGGACGTATATATTGTGCACCGTGTGCGGTTCGATCGTGGTCGTATATATTTTGTTCGGCAATCGCTGTTTCCACGATATAATATCGCATTCGAAATCGAATTAACATAATGGACGAACTGCAGAGCTGGATATAATCGATGGAAATTAATGCATATTGTACGTATAATGTAGGGTGATGCGTTTCAGGTCGAAAAACCCGCACTTTTGGGTACGGGGAAAAAAAAACCCCGCTGCATATTCATGTATTGATTCTGCGGGGCAAACCGCGAGACCTGCAGCAGTGTGCGAGTACGTATATAATATAGCTACATATTCGTCACATATGCGTTGAGCCTGCGCGGGGTGGCTGGATTATTATCGAACCAATATCATAATAAAACTGCCCCCTCCCCTCGAAAGTGTTGGACTTTGAAAAAACAAAGTGCAGTCTCAATGTATAGTGCACCCGATGGTGTAGCGCGACAGTAAATAGTTACGCGCGAATATGACGCGAACGCGGGGGAGCGAGAGGGATGAGCCGCGAAACAAAACACGATGACACGGCGAAGAAAGTCTTTGCGACGGCGCAACAGTCGCATAATAATAACCTGCACTTACGAGCGAAACAACAGTTTTTCGGCATAACGGATTTCCACACACGTATTATACTTTTGTACGCGTTCGGCGAGAAAAAGGTCATCGTAAGTATAATATTATAGTATATATAATATATGTATATGTACTCGAACGGGGTGCGTTTATTATGCGTTTATTTCCCTTTTCATCACACGAATATATTATAACGCCCAGCTTATAATATACGCTACACTAATTCTTCGAGTATTTTATTAGGCATACGCGTCCTAAATGTCTGATGATGGCACAATGCGTCGCGGAGACAGTCTCGAGTGACGTGTATACGTAATGTTTACAGCGTATAATAGTAATCATAGTGTTTAATATAATAATAAATTTACTTACACGCTTTTGAGAAAATAATAACAAACGATACGTGTGTGCACAATGGAATAAACAAAAGCGCAACACGCGCGATCTCACAGTTTTCAAGGTCTGTATTATTGGCCGTTCAGAATACCCTGCTATTATATTATTACATCGTATTATTACACCGACACTTGCGCCTCCGCGAGTACACGTTTTTTTTTTTAATGCATGTTTCTTTTTCTTTTTTTTTCTTTTCGGAATCTTCATACCGAAACCGATAAATCTTCTTAAGTGGCCCTGTGTATCGAAATTTGTAAAACCACACACGCAGTTGCTATTTATCATGGGATAAAAATGTTTTATATAATCAACCGTGCGCTTTAAAAATAACGGGCTTTACGCGCGCGCAACAAATACATAATATGTATATATAGGTAGTTATAAAGTTAAGTTTTTCGAAATTTAATTAGCCGCGCACCGCTCGTTCCGTTTAGACCGCTGTTGTATCCAATATTGTATATTCATTTATCGCGTACAGAGCACCTCGTCCGAAATAGACTATATCATATACATGATCCTTAATAAACCTGTTGTATAATACAATAACGGTCGTATGTATGAGCCGCCCTTAAAGGAATACCTGCATAATACCGCGCACCGTAAAAACACTCCCCACGCCCCGGTTAGGTTACGTGCGCGCTTGCAGTAGCATACGAATAAGAAGGCGATAAACAAGGTGGTTAACGTGTATAATATAGCGTTGTACATGAACAGCAAGTTGATCAAGACCTGACGACGCACCGGTTTAACCCTTCCCCGCGACAACAACTCGATTTGCATGTTCTTACATTAGGGCTGACAATATTTTATACGACTGTGAAATCGTTTGTAATATATATACGTATATATGTGTGTGTAGCTACGTGCGACGTGCGGGACTCTTAAATTTATTCGTCTGGTGGCAATAAAAAATAAAAGAATAAAATAAAATGCACACTCTATATCTGCGCGCGAGTTGGCGGTAACAACGGTGAAAATATTTACCCTCGTAAAAACGACAAATGCGGTCGTCGACCACTGCAATGTGTATAATATCGTATATTTAAACGTCCTATATTATTATACATATTATTATGTGTTGCGTTTATACTCGTGTCGTTTTAATTATAACTTCCAGCATTCAAAGTACTATAGTAACACACTTGCAGAGCGTTTATAATTATTGATTGCAATAGCTGATTAATTAAGACTATAAACATAATAATGCCGACTTATTACCGCTGCAATATATATATAGTATATACACATAAAAACAAACGCGTTTTTATAAAGTTCTAAAGTAATATTCGTGCGAAACAATTTTACTACCAGTTTATATTTAATAAAATTTCCATAATACATTTGGAGCCGGATAGAACTTTAATAGAAAATGAATAAAAAAAAATCTATATCAGCTGATTATTATAATATTAATAGTTGTTGTACTCCTGGTTCGAAAAATTAAAATCATTTTTTCCATATTTACAATAAAAATGAAAATAGAGAGAAACAACTTTATTCAAAGTGTACTGCCCGTCAAACGAGTTACCTAAATGGCACAGTGTACAAAATCAGACTCATTTGTTACAAAGTAATGGAAAAAAAATAGTAGATAAATGAAAATAGTAAATTTAAAAAAGTAAAAGTATACAATAAAATATAGAGTGATTGTAGAATATAAATGAAAAAATTGATTAATATTAAGTGTATAAATGCTTATGTATAATATTAAGTGTGTCTTTCATGACAACTAAGCATATTTCTTTTAGTTCTTTTAAATCTAATGATTTGTTTTTAAAGAAGTCTTTAAGCAGAAGGGATGCTGTTCCACGTGCCCCAAACCATAGACCATGAGTGATTTCAACATTTTAAATGTGTACTATTCATTTATCTATGAATGTATGCTTTATCTATAATATAATTTTTAATATATAAATATATATTTAGAATTAATTTATAACTTCAATTTACATAGTAGATACCGAACAATCATTAAAAACCGTAGTATCTGCAATCGTTAAATTCATTCAAATATATGTGGGTCAATATTAAAGTACCTAATGAGTTAATTATAATCAAACGCTATACTGCGTCTATATTAATTTAGTGAAAAAGTACAAGTAACGCGCATATATATATTATTTAATATAAATCACTAAGTACAAAAAGGGTAATGATACATTATTGTAACAATATTGTTAGTAAAAACGAAAAATATTACCATATATTTGGGAAAATATGTATTTTCTTCAACATGAATTTCTTACGGGTATCCGGGGTACCTATAAATCAAAAGATATACCATATGTGCCTCGTTTGCATAAAACCTGCAAGTTTTTATCGATATTAAACTTGATTATGTAACCTAGTTACTTTTGTCAATTATTTGAAAATATTGTGTTCCTTTTTCTGTATCTTACGTTTATTATAATAAATGGCTCATAAGTTAAAATGTCTAATAACTTTAAGAATGTGCGCCATTATACAAAATCTAATAGATTTATCTTATTATTTTTTTTTTTTCATATATATTTAAATAACGTAAGTCAGCTGCAAAAATTTAATATAAAAACCGGGAAGCTTATCGTTTTATTAAAATTGATTGCGCAAATTAGGTAACACAAAATATCTGCGATCACATCATCAGAACGCACGACCGCTTTCGCGGCGAGACCGGAAGCAAGAAAAATACATGAAATTTCACGGCGACGAAAGACATAAAATGCGTTGTATTAATATCGGTCGGATGGGCCGTCAATCACATACGCAGCAATACAGTGGTAGTGGTGGTGGTAGTGCGTGTAAGTCTGCCGTCGCGGTGTCTGGCGTTCATTTTCGGGTGATAAAATGTGACGGAAAATACGATGAAATTTTTCATTATATGCTAAACCACACACGGGGAGAAAACAAATCAGCATTTTATGATACCAAGCTCCCCCCACCCCTAGTAAGACGGGAAAAAATATAATATACACGTATCAGCAGCGTTTTATGGTTTACGAGGGAAAAATAAAGGAATGAAGACGTTTGGAGAAAAAAAAAAAGAGAAAAAGTAAAAAAAAAAGTAAGACTTTTGACGATTAGCTCGTAAAAATCCTCTCCGCGTCGTTTTACGCGCTCAAGCTTTTGCCTCGTAAAATTCGAACAGTTGCTGATCTCTGGCTATCGAAGTGTGCCGCCGACACTATAATAATATATTGGTGTGCTCCTTTCAAGCGCCCTCTCTCAATCTCGATGGTCTCGTTAAAATTGTTTACACTTTCGTGACGTAATCGATGACAAGACGTATACAATAAAGTTAATAGGCAACGAGAATCCCTCAATAATTGATCTTTTCGAATTGTTTCGTATCATAATATAAATGTAACTGTTCAATTTTTATCGTATTTCATTTTTACCACATTGTTTATACTATTACGTTTTGTTAACTTTTAGTTTATAATTGAATTTGACATTGCGAATAATTACGTAATTTGTGAACACATTTCCGGAAGGGTTTCAATTACGTTTATTGCTATGAAAGAAAAAAAAAATTGATAAAAATGTAATATTGTCTGTTGACTTTTTATATACATTATGCACATGCGTAGGTGTACATCCACGGGCAGCCGTTAAAAGTTTAAGCGTTCTTCAAATAGAAATCGCCCCGACAAAGGAATAATAATAATGCCGTCGTTGTGGTGCTGTTGGTCGACTTGCCCCCGCTCACAAGTGCGTTAAAACACAATTGTTTTATTTTGTTTGCGATAATTCTGATCGTAACACATAGTAACAGCACTTCGACCGTTTAAACGCGACACGAGTACGTTGATTGATATCCGTGCTGCACTATAATATTAATAAAATACGCGTGTAAACGTATGGTTTTTTTTCGTTCTTTTATTTAACGGCCATTAACGCCCGGAGGTTGTTTTAACCACTCCAGATAATAACCTATTTTAAGAACCCAAGTGTACGCGCACACGAGAGAACGCCAAGTTTATACGACTCCCGATACATTAACTTCTGTAAACATATTATTATTATTATTATTATATTAGTGCACGGCTCCCTTAGATTGATAATAATATTAACTACATTATTATTATTATTGTTATTTCTCCCTCATTGTTATTAATACTGGGAACGGCTGCTTTACGTCGAAGTTCGATAACAATAAATATTTATATTTTTGATGTTGCATATTAATTTGTTCAATTTAATATTAAAATCGAATGTCTTTATATATCGTTATCATGTTAAATAATATTGTGCTCAATGAGTATATTTTTAGACTGTAGTAATATCTATTTATTACGAAAAATAAATAAATATAAAATTGTTCAATAAAGAGTAGACATTCGTTATGTGTACATTCTTCTATTTTAAATTGTTATCCAAAATTAATTTCTATTTACGTATTTTACAGAACGTATGATATAAAAAAATATAATATATGGTCTAAGCTTTTGAAATCTTTTTTGGTTTTTATATTAACTTATAACTTTAAATTAATGACTCATCACTTTCCATAATTTAATATTATAAAATTGTCACTTTTGAGTATATGTACGCAAAAATGCTATTTTTTTTTTTTTTTTTGATATGTTTAACTTAAAAACGAAATAAATCCTAGTCGTTTTGTGGATAGATAATTATTAATACTCTCCATTTTAATGTATAAGTAATTTTTTAATAATTTTTATAAATCCAAACAGTCTCCTCACGTTCTATCTAATTATAATAATAGTATAGTCCTTTTTTATTATGTTATACGTTTTATTTTCTACAAAATATGAACGTTTATCGTTGTATTATAATATTATTTCTACCATTATATTCTCGCTTTGTACCGTCGTCGTCGCGTTATATACAAAACAGCAATCGTTCTAACATCGTCGTCGTCGTCGTCGTTGTCGTCGCTGCCGACGCTATGAGCGTCTATATATATATATAAAAGAATATTTCGTATTATACACGCGCCTTGTTGGTGATCGAAAATAACGAAGCGTATTCCATATAATATGTATACACTCGTGTGTGCCGTACGCAACGGTAATTGAACAAAAGCCGTGGAGTAGCAATAACGCCGGTGCACTTTTCGCGGCGGTTGCGGGTGGGCGAAAGCGAAAAAAAAATAACCACGTCAGTTCTCACACGGGAGGACGCGCGTGCGTTTACACGTACATATGTATGATATACATATACGCGAGTGTCGCTCCTTGCAGCAGCTACAAAGCCGACAAAAGGAGCAGGCTTGTTATAGCTCGGCGGTCCTTTTGTACGAAAACAAACTGTTTCCGAGCCAATGGTAATCGCGTGCACCCCTTACAAAAAGGGTTATGTATTATGTCGCCCAAGACTTCGGGGACTACGCACATATACTTGTTGTGTCGATGTAAAGAAACACCGAACTCGTTCGTACTCCTGCCACACTACGGTGTATATTATATATTACATATGGGTACGCGACTGATTTAGGGGTTATATATACACACATATACGGTTCTCATATTTTCTGCACGGCTCGGCGATCCCACTAACGATATAATATTATAATGTACCGCGAACGATGCATATGTGCTGTGAAACAGTGATATTATTACAATGTTGTGTTACATGTAAATATATTATTATGCTCTTCGCGGCGGAAATCGCAATGGATAAAGGCGTGTTGGCTTTTGTGACCGTATATAGTTGATATAATATTATCGTCATCGCGAAACTCTGGGTATACCTACTAAACATGCACGTGCAAGCGATTGAAACGGATAAAATAATTATACTGAAAATCCGTTCGTGCGACCATTGTTAAAATGCGCATACAAGTTTACGTTCTGTTCGCGATTCGTGCAAGACCGCATCATCATAATATGAGATGTAACGATATATTATCATTCGTGTGATGTGATTTTCGACTGCTGTGCAGTAGCTTCCATCAGTGCCGGCTCGTAGTAAAGTATTCTGGAGAGACTGAAAATTTAAAACTATTTATTCCTCCCCTCTCCTCTGAGATAAAAACATAGAACAAGAACAATCTTGATTTTTCTTAACACATAAATAAATTGTAAAACTACAAGTATTGTATACTTGGCAGTGTACAATATTGTTTATTAAAATCTATAATATTTAAAACCTAGTTCAATCCTGTCGATTATAATACGTGCCTTATTTTTCTCGATTCTCTCTACGACTAACATAACGTGTTATACGATTGAAAACGTTCATCGACTATTTCAGCAATAACTAATCATAACTTTATGATAAATCCATCAATATTATGATTTACAGGTATTGTATCATATACTGGAACAATGAAATAAAGAAGAAAAACGATAATTAGTGCATCGAATATATTTCATGATTATCGGGCAGAGGAAGAATTTAGGAATTCATCATCTTTCTACTTCACGAGATTGTAGGTTATAATGTATTTTTTTCTGATCACACTTAACAATTAATAACTTTTATCATGTAAAAGATATTGGATATGTAAACAGATCAAATTTTTCGACGTTACGTTTGTTATTATTACTGATATATAATATCAATACTCATTATAATATAGTTTTTGTGTGCGCACCTGATGATTCTGATAAAAACTTTCATATTATTAATCAGTAACTAAGATTTTTGTGAATAAACACAGTTCCGCATGGTCTACGCTGACGAACCAGTGTCACTGCGAGTGCATGTGCATAATATACAGTAAAATATAATTCGCGTAAACGGCAGTACGGTTACACTACGGTTACACATAACTATACACTCTCATAATTTGTATTTTCAATCGTATTTTCGGATACACTTCTGTTGTTATCAGCTGGAAATAATTAATGGGATGCAGAAAAAACTCGAACACTAGAAATGCACCGAAACAGAGCGTGCGAATCGATAAGCCCCGCGGAAAGCGCCTTGTAATGCTTCTTGGCACACCGAACGTCTTCATTATAATATACTGCACGTATTGCAGTGTACCTACTCGAAAGCGTTGTTGCAGTGACGAGACACTTCAATATAATATAATCCGGTAAAGTTTCGGGACGACGCACGATGAGAGCAACTATACGGAACACATCGGCGTGCGTACATACAGTATAATACTAATTGTTTCCCCGGGGCTAGGGAAAATAATAATATATATATACATACACAACACAGCAGACGTCAATACCGTTGCGAATGCCCCCCGGAATCACGAACAATGCAATTAGAACGGAGATTTTCAAGTGCCGTCGTCCGTCGTTGGTGAAACGGACAGGCGATATCATTCGGTCTGGTTATCCCTCATCATCATCATCATCATCATTGCAAGTCGTCGTCGCAAGTTGTCCGCACTCAAATCTCAATCCCTCTCTCACGAAAACAATAATAATAATAATAATAATAAGGACACGTCGTACTCTACTCGAGTATTCACCGACGTAAAGATTGCATTTCTAGATGTTTTATTAAAATTGTATTTTTCCCCGACACAATCGAATATAATGTACGACGATACAACATTATAACAACAGAGTGTCCTTTTTTTGAATCACCGGTTTACCGGTAGGCGTAATGTTCTACTACATATAGTTTATTATAATATACACCTCGACTGTGAGAAACCGGTTAAACGTTTTGGAGGGCGTGTATCACATAATATATATAATACAAGTACAAGGGACGCGACAAAACGTAGTTTAGCACGGGCACCTATTTACTGCAGTGCTCCGATTATGTACTATATAATATTATAGGTACTATGTGCGCGTATATACACTCAATGTCCTTGTATCACACAATGGACGTAGCGTCTGATATCCGACCCGGGCCGGGAAACAGGAGACGCACCAATAGCTAAACGAATTCGAAGGCGAAAAATGAAAAAAAAAAAAAAAATGAAATGAAATAAAATAAAATGAAAAGTAATAATAAACAATAATGCGAACAATGTAACGCGTTTCGTGCTCGTTAACCCGTCTGCAAACGGTAACATTATGATTTATTACTACCCCGGGTGTACATCTATTTTCGAGTTTCAGATAGCAAACAGAGATTACGACATCCATCGCCGCGATATCATCAGCTCTGCTGCAGCCTTTACGCGTCCATTTCGTAATTGGAAGATTTTTAAGTCAATATAATATTATATACCCGTCGACGGTCGGTGGCGGCGTGTCAACAACTACACTATACGTAACCAGATCTATATTTGATAAGCTGTTTTTTTATTTATTTATTCGTTCAACGGGATTCCTGAGTACCCTTATTTGATTGCGTAGTTAAACACTTCGCTGTTCGTGGTAAACAATACGACTATACGTATCGCACGTTCAATGTATACGAATATATAGTATATAGATCAGCGAATGATTTCTATCAGAGTCCGGAAGATTAAAATAATAAATAAAAATAAGTTCAGACGAAAAGAAAAAGCCCTTTATTATATTATATTTTACTACATAATATAGTTAATATTACTGTAATCTGAGTTTGTTAAATGGAAATAAAATAAAATAAAATCGAATAAAAGCAGGTTTATTATTTTTTACTAATCATTATGAAAATCGTGTATAAAAAGTAACCAATGTATTCTCGGGTAAGATATTTGTCAACAATCCAGTTGTCTATCTTCTGCTGTCCACCTGCAGCTGTTGCCGAACGTTGCAATATAATGCATTATAATGCTCGGATTTGTCAAACGATATTATATAATATTCATTATTATATAGCTGACGTACGAGTATAATAGTTATTAAACGTCGCTACTGTAATACTATTATAACATACCAGTGGGTGAATTGTCTCCGTGCAAGGTCTCATCGGAATAAACTCTGCGTAATTATTATATCATTATACATTAATATAATATTAACCGCCGAAATATAGTAGGTAAAAAACGGAAATGAATTGATATGGATTATACTTGTGCGTACGTGAGTACGCCGTTATGTGTACCCCAATATTATAAATTATAATTTATAATATTCAGGTAATCGTAAATTATATTTTAAACGCGACTGCGATGGGGACGATAGTGCAACGCTGTGGCCATATATATTTGTGTACAGCGCAGTCGCGATAGTTGTCCGGGCTGAGGATGGGGTGAGGGGGAAGGGGTGAGAAAAAGACCCCGAAAACGTGAGGTCCAATAAACAACACACATTACGTTTGTGTAAACACTTACTTATTATGTGCGCTCTCAGCATCGCACTTTACCATTATATATTGAGAGATAAACAGGTGTACTACAATATATTTACAAGCGTCCATGTATTATGTATAGGTACTTTTAAAATATGAATTGTATTACTGTTCTCTTTGTTGGTGAAAAAAAAGAAGCAACTACATTATACTATTAGAAGCTATTATAATAGCGTAACAAAAATCGAGTTTCACGTATGATGTTTATAAGAACTAAAGATAATATTATAGTAATAATAATATACGTTTTTCCGTCGCAGTCGTTTCGGAATCAACGTGGAGGCCGCTGCAGCGATATATAATATTATAATTGGGTACACTGTGTTATATATTCTGTAACTCTGTATACGTAAATCGTATAATTACAAAGAAGAATGAGCGACAGCTGATGGCGAACACACGTTAAAATATATTGTGTCACTCGTTAAGATTTGTCAAAGAGCTACGTAACACGCGTACGCATAGCTATAATAATAATAATAATAATGATAATACAGTGAAATGCACTAAAAACCCGTGAGTGCATAAATCTGGACGGAAATTCGAATGCCGGTTTGAACAAGGCAACCCGCACGCAATATTGAACACCGCACTATAGAATCAACAGGAAATATAATCACAAATCATTCGGTCTATATATATACACGCCACGCAGGCACACACACACACACACACACACACACACACACACACGCACGCACACACACGCACACACTTATACGCTCACTAACCGAAGTATATGAAATGTACACCCTTTGCGCTACGCATAGAATTAACAACGTGCTATATTATGCACCCGTGACACAATGTACACACACGCACGGTATACGCCATGTTATTAAACATGAATATATTGCACAGCGATGCAATTTAAACATTTGTATATTAAATATGATACGTCGTGTTATCGCAGTGTACGATTGGTTGGTGGATTGGACGAGAGGAAGATGAAAAGTAAAACGTTTGCGCTGGTCCTTTGGCGCAGTATTTATCGAGGATACGACGAATCTTGTTTGTCGGTAAACACTGCGCGCAAGTACACAAAATATTTATATTTACCTTATATTATTGTATTATTATAATTTTTTATTCAACCGAATAGTAAATGTAATTACACCTACTCGATTAGAGAATACGTTCTCCAATACGTAAATTCCAGGAAAGGCTCTCCCAGGTCTATTTAAATAATGTTTACGATTCAAATAACTAACTGGAAACAATAAATATATCTTACGTTACGCGTTGCATAGGACTGTGGAGAGATCATCAAATATAGGCTCTATACGGTGCATTCGTAATTTATTAAACTTCGTAATATAATAATCTCGATAAGACCCAAATATTAAACGTAATAATATTATAATATAGATTTGATTTGAGAATACTATCTCAGTATGGTTTCAGTTCTACCGCAGTAAACAGTATAATAATAAATGTCTCATTAGAATAAAATAGTCTCGTAACGTAATAGATGTTTTATGTTGAACATTTTTTTACAACGATATATATATATGTATATATAATATTATTGTGTTCTTATACCGATTGGAGATATTTAGTTGTCGCATGTTTTGCCGTAACAATATGACGTTATTCGTTTGTCTCGTACATTTTTCGTGAGTTCGGATTGCCTATTACTATTATTGCAGTTAAATACAATTACATACACGCATAAGGTTAATAAATTATGTAGTGATATGCGTACACATACGAGATGTAACAAAGAACCCTAAATATTACTACTATACTCTGTACGACTGTGTATTATATATATCGACGACAGGTCTAGCGCTGTTTATGCGTTTCAACATCGCGTGTTGTAATTACATATACATAAGCCATTGATATCGAAAATAATTTTTGTCATACTTGTTTTGCAACGCCGCTAATGGGATAAAACATACGATATAAACCATTTTACAATCGTTAACACTACCGTTTTAAATACATCAGGCGAAGGATATTATAATCATCGGTTTTTATACACGTTTTCCTCGGAAAGCGCGCGCGTTTGTCGATTGTAATAACAGCTCTTGCCCGTAAAGACGTTATTCTCGCCCCGCCGTCGCAGTGCAGGGAAAATTAGCAAACCGTAAAAATAAACGGTTTTCCGTGGCGGGTTCTATCTACATACACTTATATATACGAGCTATAACGGGGCCGCGTGTTAATTGCCCGTTTGCTCGGTAAAAAATACCGCCGCCGCCGTCGCCGAGATTACTTTTATTGTATTGTTTTCGACGTTGTCGGGCAAGTTTTTCAAACTTTTTCCCGGTCGGCCGAGCGGCTGCAGATGGTAAATAATATTTATTATGTTTTGTTGAATATTAAAACGGGATTTGCGTTCGAACGCGCTCATCTGCACCTGATCCCCGCGCCGACGAGCCCACACCACTATAAATACACCAACGTACCGATGGCAGCAGTACAGTGTCCCTGTGTGTACGGACGCACGGGAAAATCATGATTACACGATTTTCGGAAACGCTTCGGAGGAGGCCGGAATTTATATTTGTTTTTACGGTAACGGCATGTCGTAACGGGGCCAGATTTTAACGCGGTCGTTAAATCGAATAGTCCTTTCTTACAATCCCCTTGCCCTACCATAGCCATGCTGTCGACTCCGTTTCTGCCCTGCCGTGTCCTGCAGCCCGCATCGTCTCCCGGTCCGAAATATCACACTGAATATATTAATAATAATAATAATAATAATAATAATAATAATATATACGAATCGCATTCTTCGGGCCTCTCGGATCCATTAAAATAATCCTTTACAACTACTGCAGCACACTAGACCATATTTTGTCAACGGATTAAAATTTAATCTCTTTTGTTGCTGGGCCAATGTTGTATGCGCATGCACACACGTAAGTACGTACGTTTTTATAATAATATACAAAGCCAACACATGACGCGCACAAACCGGGTCACGGGTAACGTGGTATAGCTGTGACCGATAACCGTCGTGGGACTGGGTGCGACTGCGCGATCAGATGCCGGGATATTTCCTTGGATTCAAAGTCGATTTCACAACGTGTACAATGTACGCGTATATCTAGCTAATAGGTGTATACGAGGTTTTAATATTCTTGAACGGTAACCGCGGAACCATCGGTATATATTTGTCGTGTGTTATAATATTATACCATTATGTAACTTGCATAATGGAAAAATGCTCTCTTCGGATAGGCCAAGCACATTTTTTCTCGTCTTATACCTATTATTTATTATCCTTATAGATTAAATGCATATTACTAATACCGTAACAATAGTGATCGACGGCGGCCATAAGCAATATCAATGGCCTTTTTTTATAATCACCACCCACTTATCGATCGCGACTCACAGTTTAGGAAACTCTGTCCTAGCATCGTTCCAAGAATCACCAATTAGAGAAATTTTGTATACAAACAGTACAAATAACAATTTTGTTAAAAATTATTTGTATATTATTGAATAAATCAATTACAAAAAAAAAAAAAAAATTAAAAAATAGAAAATATATATTTTTGATGCATACTGCTATAGGGTTTTTAAGTGCACACGTGATTACATATTTAGTGCTTTTTAGAGCTATAATTCCTCTACCCTAATTATGACATTACTTAATAATGAACTTGCAGTTTACGGATGGGAAATTTCTCCACATGTCGGTGGACCGTATAGTAAATACGAAAACGTAAATGACGTATATCATGTATCTAATATACTCGATGCGAAACGAGCACATGTATTGTATTATATCTAAATATGATAATACCATCGCTAGAAATCCTGGACGTCGTATATTGTGCCGGGACGATAAAATTTTAATCGTTTTTTTTTTTTTCTAAATAAATTAAATCTAATTGAATAACCAGTTGGGAGGTTTTAAGTATTTTCGTACACACGCGATAAATTAGACGGCCGTGGTTTTTCTACTTAATATGTACATTATTCGGATATTCGGACAGGAAACGCTACTATATAATATTATACGTACGTTTAACGTGTTCATATATTATGTTTTTACGTTATAAAATTAAGATTAATGATGCGCATCTGTGCGGACGTCTTTTAATCTACCATGGAGAATAAAAAAAAACCAGTAGCGATTTTATAATGACGGTCGGCAGTTATACGTGTTTAAAGATATGAACATGTGATAAAATTGAAAAATTCGGTTGACATTCCTGCATTAATAAATTTTACTCGACCGCCACGCGCAGAGCATGTTGTAGGGGTTTTATTTTATTTAATTCTTTTTAATTTTTTTTTTTTTTTTTTGTCAGTAAAAGAGGCAACTCATATTTTAATATATAATACATATAATAATATATAAACAAAATATTGTCGTCACATCAATATAAACGTCCGTTAATCCGACGCAGTATATTACATTAAACGTCACGCGTGGTAATCGCGAACATTTAAATCTTTAAATTTATTCCATCTTATTTTTTCCACACCGGGACGGCAAATGAGTATAATAATAATAATAACACGCGTTGTTGAGGTACCGGTACCCCTTATAAATAAAATATTAATTTTTACGATCGCGATATTATGTTTGTGTTTATCGCCATGATGCGTATTAAAAATCACGGTAACCCGATGTCGGTGTTTACATTACATTACAAGCGCAATGATGTTATTTATTCGATGACTAAAACTAATATAAATATGTTTTTTTCTTTTTGACTGTAATTTATTACTATTGTCTCTTTAATAACTATTTTCCCCGCAGATAAACCAATGGGTGGTAAAACATATTGTCATGTAGGTATACGTATGTAAATATTATTAAAATGTATGATCCACAATAATACATCTCTGACGATCATGTGCGAGGGTATAATATTATGAAGGTACATAGTATTTCAACATGATTTGATGAATTAAATAACTTTAGTCTTATATAAGTTTTTTTTAAAAAAAAAAAATGCCTACTGAGCTAAACATTTCTTCTTAACTTGAAATTAAAAGCTTAACATTTTGTTCTAATGTTATGGAAAACATTAAAAAGTCGAAATAAGTACCAATTTTGTAAACCTGTTACATTGAAAGATTCGGTGTTTATAATTTTAAATTCCAATAAAGTTTGGTCCATTGATTTTCTACAATTTTTTTTATTTTGTGATGAAAATATTAACTAATTTAGCCGACAGTATGTATAATTCTGGCATTATATTGTATAATGAATTGGCATTTTATAAAATTCCGGTTGTTATTCAAGAAAAATTAAAAAAATTATTTTTAACATAAACTACCCACTATACCCATTACAGCCATTATGTACATTACCTAGATTTTTTATAGAAAACGCCTGTCCGAATTGATGTAATATGTTAAAATCATTTTCAGCGTCGTATTATATTTTAAACTTATTTTATGTTTTAATAGAATAATATTATGTATTGGTAAATTTAAACTGATCCATCCGACCTCTTTTACTCAGAACCTTTTTGTTCAAAAGCAATGGTACATTGGTTTCAAATTGAAAAGACCAATGCAGCAATATAATTCACCCATCCCTGTAACCCACTCTACCGCAAGAAGTCTCACCCGACCTAATACTTTCGCCCCTTTTTTTATATTTGAAGATCTTGGCATTAAAGTTTCATTTAGTAATTCGTCGTACCGTTCATCAGATAGCATGGTGTTCTTTTTACCTGTATTACATTTTTTTTTTTTTAATGCTAATTGATTTTAAAAACCCTTCATACTAATATTTGATTAAGTATAGTCGGTGAGTAAATTAATCATATTATGGATACTGACTGGATTTTCAACGGGAACGTTTTACCCATTTCGTATTGAAAATAATTTGAACACGACAAAACTCATGAAATTTACGGGTATAACAGCAACAAATAATCGGACAATACAAAATTGGTTATCATTATTTCGTATGTCTGTTCAAATTTGTTCAAATTGTGTGAGTATTTCTAATTTGAACGATAAATATATTGGACCTAATTCTGATAAGACATTAAATTATATAATCTATTGATAATTTTTTATTTATTTATTTATTTGGAGGTAATATACGGGTTTGGACCCAGTTACATGAATTAATTTAATTAATATAATAGCATTCTTAAATAAACATAAATAAAAACATAAATAATATTATATGTGTAGCAAATACTGAAGGAAATACAATAGCATACAAGACAAGAATATAAATAATATTATATATACATCAATTAATATGCACAAATAAATTAGCGGAAACATGATTTTTAAATGAGTGAAAAGAATTATGTGTTTATTATATACTTTGCCAGGAAATGTCAGTAATTTTATAAAATGCCTAGCATTTAATATATTATAATACCGGAATTATACAAACTGCCGGTAACAATTACATGAAAAATCATAAAATTTTCTCAAATTTTAAAATATTGTAGATTATCAACGGATTTTTAAAAATCTGTTTGAAAAAAATTAAGTTACATTGATCAACTAATCACATATTATGCTGAAACACCCGATAGTGTTACTACATATTTAGCTGTACGTACAATGTAATATAATTGTAATACAATCTCGTCGTCGGTTAAAAAGTCTTGAAATAAAAATTCACGAAATCACCCTCGCACACCACGCACACTTTTATTTTTTATTTTTTGTGTGTTCCAGAGGGATTTAAAAATAGTAACACAGTATACCCACGGCGGCGGAGTGCATGTGCGCGTATACACATCGCACAACGGCTCGGCGGCGGCGCACGGTCGTAAATCAAAAGACGAACGGGACCTGGGCCCATTATTTCCATATCTACAACGTATTTAGCCCGGTATGATTTACTGGGTCTCGGACAGTAGGACTTTACTTATATTTGTAGCGATTTAATGCGCCCAAGGGTCCGCCGGGTGTTCAGCACATACACAGCACGCGTATATAATACACACACGCACAGCAACACTGCACACAAGCGAAATAATAATAATAATTCATCTCTGGGCCGAGTCCGGCGGTAAAGTGACCCTGCGCTTCCAGCCGTTTTGCATTCACGCTGCAGTTGTGCACGCTGCAAGTGAATTATCGCCGGACAATAAATCCACTCGGTGTAATACCCCCTCATCATCGTCTTTTCTTCCCCGCGGACGAATATTATTGTTCGATGCGAAAAATAAAATATAAAAAAAAAACATACATATTATATACAAGCTCATCGTATACATACGTATAAAATATATACATATAAATGCGGTGCCGAAGAGAAAAAAAAAACCGTTTCCCGAATAACTTTAAACAGGGATATTTACGAGGAAAAATTCTGTCCGACCGATTTCCACGATAATATATTCAACTTTTTCGCTTCTTTCTCTCTCTTTCTCTTTCTCTCTCTCTCTCTCTCTCTCTCTCTCTCTCTCTCTCTTTTTCGTAACAATACGAAACATTTTTATTTTTTCCAACAGCACCGCGTGTACATAAATATATATATTATATAGCACTTATAGCGAGGGTCTTTTGAATGGTATATAAAGCCACTTTTTAGCTTTGTAAAGCGCTCGACATCACAACAATGGCATGTCTTAAGAAATATATCGATGGGTTCCCGTAGTACCTATGTATTACGTTATATATATATATATATATATTATAAATATCATCGTAATGTACATTTAATAAAACACAATATTTCGTTTATACATGTTTTCATTTGATTTTCATAAACAACGATTTCATTCGCCTTGCTCAGATCCGCATTACATTATCATTGTATAACGTCTGGAAATTAATATGTAACACTTACATAGAATCATAAGTTTTTGATTTTATTTTTTTTTTTTGTAAATATATGACTGTATATACAGAAATATACTTCAATAAAAAATTTTGTACATAAAATATTTAATGTTTTTGATTAATATTGGTTAAGAATAGTTTAAATTCGTTAAGATCTGAAATTAATTCATAATAGATACTTACTCTGTATAGTTACTAAATTGGGGAGTTAGGTTAGGTTAAGTTGCCAGTTGCCTTGCGACATAGTTTACCGTTATTCTATTACGTACATAGCTTGCGAGTAGAGCATAATATTCAAAATAAATATAGATAAAATAAAGCATAGAGATATTGAAATAATAATAATAATAAATGAGTTAATATCGAAATAAATGATATTAAAAACAATACTGATGATTATTATACAAGTACAAATGGTAGCTAAATACTGGTTTACCGAATTACACAAACGTTATAACACTATTCTTTAATATAATGTCACACTTTTTTATTCTTTATGAAAAATGTTTGATTATTTTGTTAGTATTAGAATTAGAACTAATCTATTTATTAGACCGTCATTTTTTTTTTGTATGTTTGTAAACATTTTTAACTGCAGCTTTCAACGAGACAAATATTACATATACTGTTATTACATATTGTCATACTGACGGTAAGTTTCAGATATATACGCAACGCACTTAATATAATATATATAACATATATATGTGCCGGAATTTAATTTGACGCACTTTTATCGTTGTATTATTATACACCTGTATATTAGGTATTCTCGTATATGTTTTAATCATATATTATATTATGGAGTTATGAAATGCGTACACGGGTGAATAACGTCCATATAAAAATGAATGTCGGAAGTCATGCAATATTATTTTTCATGAAAGCTGATGGTATTAATCCTTATCTGACACCACCTAGTTCTATCGTGTAAAAGGTTTTATTACTTAATAATTCTTTACGATGATACCCATAAACCCAACTGGAGCTTATCAAAAGCTACTACAAACTAGTAGGACATAAAGTGCGTAGCAATTTTTCGAGAAATCATATTATATTATAAGCTATGATTTTATATAACATCTAAATAAAGGTTATAATGTTTGGAATAAAAGTAGTGGGAATCGCGCGTAAAATTTTTATCAGCAACATAAAACTTAACTGCTATTAGGTATATTATTATAATAAAATAATAATGTAGTGTTGCTTCCAAAAGAAAATCTTTATATTTATATATAAATCAAACAACACTGACTCACTGATCATCATCACTACAGCTCAATAACGACAGATCACATGAACTTGCAATTTAACATAATGGCTCTACTAACACTCTAGTTGTGTAAAGAAAGGATTTTCCGAAATTCAACTCTAAAGGTGGTTAAAAACGGTTTAATGTGGGTAAATGTGAAAAAAATGCCGTACTGTACTATCGCTAAATTTTTACTTCGCAACTTTACAGCGTGGGGCCGTGTCATAAAAATCATAAAAAATTGATATATGTTATAAAGTTTTCATTTTACTCGAGTAATGATGGATATTTTCTTTAAATAACTATTTCCTAGAATATGAGAAGAAAAAATTATTATAATTTGTAATTGAACTTTAATAGAGAAAAGTTCAATTGAAAATTAATTAACCAAATTGATCAATCTGAAATTAAAAAAAAAAAAAAATGCTATTTTATGAAAAATAATTTTTATATACTGCAGTATTATGTATATAACGTTTGATATTTTGATTACATAATGTATCATAATACATTGATAGTACACATAATTAATAGCTTTTCTTTTTTTCCTATTTTAATGCAATGATTTTGCTATACCAAAGTTCTCAGCTTAACATTATAAATAAATATAGAATAAACAATTTTAGAGAGTAAATCTAGTATAATATAGAAACATACATGTATACCTAAATGTAATATATTTATTAATTTTACTATAGTTTGGGTATTATAACGGTCAACCCAGTGCAATCTTTAAAAATGTACATTGCGTTAAGATCCTGGGAGTGACCTGTGAACTTACGAAGCAAAACGTTGACCTAGGACAAGTATTTCGTTATTTTGAACGTATCCATGATTGCGTAGCCGTACTGACAATACGATAATATATAACTCGACCAATTGAAGCAGAATGAATCGGCTTTTTCTTCGAGGCGGACAAACAGCGTTCACGGAAAAAAACTCTCTGGGTGGCCTCGAGCCAGGACAAATATGCCTCCCTCTTTCTCTCCTCACCCTCTCGTGTCTGACCCTCCACGGTCTTTTGTCGAATTATACTCAACCGGTCCTTTGCAGAGGTCGCAGTGCCGGCGGCGAAAAGTCAGCTCGTCGCGGCCAGTAAATCACGGTGCATCGCAGCACACCGTCACAGCAGTTTCGTCGCCGCCGCTAATTATAACAAAACGTATATTCCGCGCACTTCCGCCCACCGTATTCCACCCCCGGTTCGAGGCCGATTTTAGATCCGGTAAATCATTCGGGCGACGGACCGCGGTCGCGGAGGAGAAGGAACAGGAGGTCGTCGGCACTGCGGAAAGGGGAGAGCAGCGTTGATTAGTGGTCGACGGGCATGGTCGGAGGGAAAACGCCGTCGTTGGATTTATGGCCGACCGCAGCATCGGCATCGGTATCAGCAGCGGCCGATATAGTTACCAATTACCGTGTTGTCGGTATAACGAACGACAGCCGCCGCGTGTTCACCGAAAATCACGAACCGCACCCGCGCCCGCGGTCGCCGCAGAATCGGTCCTGGACGACCTATAGCCGCGCGCGCAGGCCACGATGACGTCTCGAAAATTTATGTTGCCGCCGCGGTTAATCATCCGTGCGCGCGCTATTTTTGAACCTCATCCCGTGTTGTACGTAAAGTACAAATGTGCACGTGAACGCATCATAGTATATTGTTAACACTCCGCGGCGTGTATTTTATATTTGTTCGGTGAGGGGATTAGACTGTTGTACACATAGTGGAACTGCGGGTAGGCCCGATGAGAGGAGATGGCCGGGCCTATATAACCCCGGAGCCGCCCGGGCCAAGGAGAGGGTCCGTGGCCCGGGAAAGCCCACTGGGTCTTATTTTTAATATGGAACATGATTTAATATGGGATATGATTCGTGCTAATAACCTATCTAAATTATTATTATTATTTTTTTTTTTTATTAAATTTAATCTGTGGCATCATATGGGCCATTAGACATTACAAAATGTAATCTTAATACTAAATTACATTTAGTTCAATATTACATTTACATTTCAATTCATATGTGGAGCTGGGTTAAAATGGAGGTTACAATAAGTTGATTGGTTAAGTTACAGGCAGGAATTGGTGATGTTGGTTGGATCGGGGCTTAATGATTCGGCTAGTTGGTCCGATATTTGTACTTTTGTCCTCTCCAGGTCGTAAGTTCAATATTCGATGAGGATATGTTTAACAGTAAGGAGGTCTCCACATTGTGTGCATGTTGGTGGATCTTTTTTCTTCATTAGAAAAGTGTGGGTGAGATGTGTGTGTCTGTATGTTTGTGAGCAAGACAATATTTAAATAATAATATGGTACTATAATGTAATATTAAGTCTGCGATAAAGTGAATTGAAATACTACAGTAATATAGTGTAATATATGATGTAGATAAAAAACATTTTCGAGGAATAACCTAATAACTGTTTTCAAATAGTCTGGATATTAGTGATAAGCTTAATATTTGTCTGTATGTGGGGAAAATGGGTGGATTAGTTTGATTTTATAGCCCTTGATTTCTCTCCACGGCCCTGATTGCTGGAGAAGACTGAAATCACGGGTCCTTACTTTCATACACGCCGAAGTAGCGAACAATGGCATGAAACGATAATATTATAATATGTAATCAAACGTTTTATTGTAACGTCGATTCTTTTAAAAAAAAAAATAGAAATTTTTTACGCAAATGTTTTTATTTATTTATAAAACTCGTTTTTACCGCGAACAAAATGTATGTAAATAAAATTATATGCTTGCAACATTATTTAAAGAGTTGAAAATAAAATTCGGTATAGATATTTTCAGTAAATCTACAATGAATGGTGCTGTGTCCTAAGCAACTTGTTGTTTTCGAAACTTAAATAAATAATATTTTGTTGTAATTTTTAAAGCTCAGGAACACAAATGTATGTATTTTTCAAATTTATGTATTATATTATATTATATTATATTGTTTAATTTATAAAATAATAATATGTGAAATTCAAATTCGTTAAATAGTGACGGGTTTCAATGAAAATGTCGTGGTCCCACGAAACACTACGTTATGTATACATATTATATGACGTATAATATATATATATATATATATATATATATATATATATTATCATATATAAATATTTGAATAATCGAGTTCTCGAATATTTAGTATTCGACACTACAATACAATACCTAACGAAAATTATTCGTTTACGTCGAATAGTCGAATTATTTAGGATAGAACTCTTCGAATACTCAAATACTCGAATAATTCCCATCACTAGTTGGGAATCTTGTTAAAAACAGAAGTTCATTGGTTCGACTATATTTGGGTTTATTATTACGTATGTGCGTGCATATATTAACACACACTGTATATCTTTATAACTATAGGTACTATACGGTAGCGGGCGCGCTCAATATGCGGTTTATTATAGTAGAATCCATCGTTTGCCGGGATCGTTTTTTTTTTCCTTTTGAAACACGAACCAAATAATTGAATCGTGTGCGTATACCTACATAATATAGTGTTATCCTCTACATTATTATAATATACGTATGTTACAACATGATTTCTTATCGGTAGGAAACGGGTTTGAGGCATTGAAAGTTTTTCGTTTGGTGTATATGACGCGTGTCGTATATTATATAGTTCGGCCACGTCGTTTTGTTTGGTACCTACGTTAACACGGATTTTCGAGTACATGTTATAATAAAAGCGACCATCACGAATCATTATATTATTATTATTATAACAGTCTTTGTCCGTTACATCATTCATAACATTTATAACGCGTGTTATATATATATATTTCATTTAACTCAACTCAACGCACAGTTCTGTACAACAATTCTAATGGTCTTATCATAATATATACACTTTGTAATACACACCATTAAGGAGTAAGGACAAAATACTTGGGCACATCGACACAATATGATGTGATGTAAAGTGACCACCCAATCGATTAAACGAGTGAAATATTATTGATCGTACGAATAAGTAATAATTGTGGGTAGCGCATATAAAGATGATAATAATATTGTTTTTAGTAATAAACGTATCGGTATACATTTTTCAATGTTGAAAATGAGTAGTATTTTATCTACTAAATAAACACACTAACGTTTAAATTTCAAAACCTCTTAATGGATTTTTTCAGATTACGAAATTTCTTCTTGTGTTTACATCGAATAACACTAAAGCAAAAAAAAAAAATCTTACAAAGAATCCATTTTATTTTTATCAATGAACCGATATTTCTCTATATGTCATTATGCCATTTGGTAGTAGTTATACCACGATATAGTCGTGGTTTACTGTTTATTTAGTATTGTAAATGTACACTCGTATACTTGTATTATAATGATCATTCATTACACTATATAGTTTAGTGCTCGTGTTATGCTTACTTCTACATTACTTATATGAACTGCATGTGCATTAGTTGTATCGCAAATAAAACGGCTTTGTTCATCAGTGTAACGTTGCAACAACGTCGTTATAGTAATATAGTGTATATCTAGTTAGACTAAATTTATAACATTTTCTTCGTTTAAAATACTATATTGCGTCATACCCATGCGTTTCCCTGGTTTTCCTCACTGCGCAGTGCATAGTTTAATAATATATACACCTTCACCAGCTATCGATCAATATTATTTCAACACAATATCATCATTTGCAGCATTCGTTCAATACTCGTGACCATATAACTCATTGCCAAAGGTAACGGCTATGATTGGCACTGCAACACATAATATTATGCGCGCAGTAATAATAACCCGTACAAGACACTAGCGAATAATAATTGTTATTATATTATATGTGCACATCTGGGTGCAGCGCGAACTGCAACGGACGTAATAATATATTATATTTAAAAACGCTCATAATTTTTTATTTTATTTTATTTTTTTTTTTAGATTTTTATTTAACTGCTCTGCTATGTATTATAGGTCTTAAAACAAAACCGTCAATCAAATTAAATGGAATAAAAAATCATGTTTCCCCTTGGCCAAACAACACACTTACTAGGAAAGAAGAAGTAGTTATCAATAGACTCAAAATAGGCCATACCAGATTAACCCACGCCTTCCTAATGAAGAAAGAAGACCACCCATGTGCCCAACCTGTAACGCTCCCATAACAGTTAAACACATCCTCACCGACTGCATAGAGTACGAATTACAACGTCAAAAATTCAATCTAACCCACCATTTCGCTGAAAACCTCAACATCAATACTACTAATGTTCTAAAATTCCTCAAGAATACAGAACTTCAAAAAAAAATTTAATGAAATACTTCTTAATAATAATAAGTTTATATTTAATATAAAATTAATGTAATTTATTGTAGCCAATGGCCCTTAGTTGCCGAGGCATTTGTTCCAAATAAAAAAAAAAAAAAAAAAACCGTCAATCGTTTTCCTATGCATTTTTGATTTACGGACATATGCACGGACGTTATACTATTATATTATAGAGTTACCGCAAACGCGTCTGCGGTTCCCGGAACCAATTAAACCGCACTAAGCGATAAGTTACCAACACTATAATATTTCAAGTTCAATCACTCACCGCTGCAGCCCAACCACATTTATTAGCTTCACGACTTCACCGACTATTATAATAATGGTCAAAACGAGTGGTGTATACAGTTGAGTATTAATATCACTGATAAACGTTATAGTGATGGGGAAAAAAGCTCGATCAATTTTCTGTATATTTATCGTACCTATGCGAAGGAAAAAATCGAAAGGAAAATTGAAGAAAACCCGTGACCGATTGTGACAGGGAAAATGTCATACAGCTCTGGGACCACGAAGCCAACACCTATTTAGGCAACGATTTTACACATGGTCGAATTTACAACACAATTCAAACGAAAGTTGATTATAGTGACGTTTACTTACATGGTTGATTGGATATTAAGCGTAAGTTGCCAACTTTCCTTTAAAAATAAGGAAATAAGAAACCTATCTCGAAAATTCTTTGATTTAAACAGCGTTCATTGAAATAGCGATGGAAAATTACACTAAATGCACTATTTTTACAATCAACCAAATAACGTTTTTTTTTTCAGAAAAAACTAGTTCTTTCGTAAAGTGCCTGTTTGCGACGTGAATATAAATACATAAGTTGGTCTCTAATTGAGAACACGCGCGGAAACCCTCTTAAACTGCAGCACTTACTCGCGTACCTGTATAATGTCGTAACATATCCACTATGTATAATATGTTTATTTATTAGTATTTTTATTATTATTATTGTTATAATGCTGGTTAACATAATAAATATTATTCCAAGTATGATTATTTTTCTGCGTATAAAAACTATAAAAGCTATATCGAGTAGGAACTGTTTAACTCAATATTGCCATCCAATTACAGTTATACCCACACTGAGATGTAATACGCTGCAGTGTGCTGTTACTGAATAATTATACTATATTATAATAGCACCTGTTGCGACGCGTAGTAGAAGGCAAATGCAAATAATAATCTTTTCCGAAATCAGCTGTATTGAAAGGGTTTAGTTAAGTACGCGTGAGGCGCGTGTGGCCACCACGATAATATAATAATGATAGTACATGCATAATAATAATCGAACCGTTGTTATTGGCACTGTTTATATCGTGTCGTAGTTGATAGACGACGTCTTTACAACCGTGCACGATGCAACACGTATATATATATATATATATATATTATAAAATATTTATGTACTTACTTTACCGTATAATATGCAAATCTTCACGGCCCTATGATCCTATGCATGTATGTAATAACACAGTGTTCGCCCTCGATCCACACACTTTTCCTGCGCGTATAATCTCGGCTTGAATCTTTCCGATGGCGTGGAGTATAATAATTTATGCGCCAGTACTTGACGCAGTAAACGATATACATGGGGAAAACAAAGTAAAGAAATTTCATTAAGTTTGTTCAATTGATTTTTTATTCCTCTGCCGCCACTCGTTATACCTCAAGTGTGACAAGCGCACGTGTCCCGCGTCGATTTCGTTATTGTATAATGATAAATCATGCGCGTCCTTGGACGATCGGTTCAATATAAAACACCGAACACGATCAATAAATAAAAAATAAAAAAAACAACTAATGTTTTATAATATGCACTTAAATCCGTTTACCGTCGCCAACGATTCATATAGTTTACATTAGTTCGATAGGCACGTTTAGTTTAACAGTACGAAGTAAAATATTTCGGGATTAGTAAATTGAGTCCCAAATGACCTTAACTCGGTAAATTGAGTCCCGGGGAAAAACAGGTAGTAGGTACATTGAGTTCCAAAAAAAATAAGGTAGTTGCTAATCTGAGTCCCGGGAAAAACGATTTAAATGCATTTTAAATTTTAAAATATGCATGCAAACATTCATGACATTCATTGACTGTATGTATATGATTTTGAAATATTATATGATTATACTTTTCCTTGACGATTTACTCTTAACAACAACAAAGGTCCAAAGCATTCACAGTCAATAAAAGGTTAGGTTATTGATGATTAGTGACCTGGACTCAACTTACCTACTACCTATTTTTTCCCAGGACTCAATTTACCGCTTTCAAAATGTACCAAACTTATCTCGGACTCAATTTACCTAGCCCTAAATATTTACTAACATTTATTTACCTGTTTCGATGAGAGTGAGTCGGAGTGAGGAAGAGTGAGACGCAATGATAATGGCGCAATGTTGTAGCAAAGAGTGGAAAACACATTTTTTTTTTTTGTACGAAAATTAACGTTTACGTAGTATTGTTTATATATAATATTATGGTCACAATATATTAACAATTAAGCCTTTTTTTTATCTCGTTGTACTCGTGATTATAATAGTATATAATGTAGTATAGCAGGGATGGCGAACCTTTTGATAACTGCGTGTCAAATCAAAATGCTTGGTTTGATTTTATTTACCTCACGTATCAGAAATTTTTCAGATCATTGTTTTGCTTGAAAAATAATTAATTAAACATATAAACATGATTTTGTTTGTTAAGTAAATATATATTAAGTTAATAATATCCAAAGTCGTGATAATATATTATTATTACAATAATAAATTAAAAGTAATTTCAAATTATCAGTAATTTTTTTGAAAAATTAAGTAAAACTTATGAATTATATTTAAATGGGCGTGTCACTGAAATAATGTGCATGTGTCACCCTGTGACACGCATGACTTAGGTTCGCCATCCCTGTAGCATAGGGTTTCAATCGGAAAATACATGGAATTAACAAAGGGATGCGGATACTTTATTTTATTTTTTTGTTTCTACTCTCGGCAATCCGTCGTAAATCCACGGACACGAATAATATACGCATAATATAAATAATATATACACATCATTAACAAATCCCTCGGAGCAAAACGTCACTCACCGCCTGTACAGTATACTTGGCGTATTCACTTTAGCGAACGGATAATAATGCCGTCCGCGTGTGATGCGGCATCGGAAATTGCAAAGCCCGTAAACACGCTGCGCAGTTCTTTATGTGTGTCGCCATAATGGACATCAAAGCACTTCCGTTCGTATCGTTTTTGTTTTTACGGTCGTTCAGACGCGAATCTCGCGTGGCACGCATTCGGTTATTTTTTTGTCACTTGCACGATCGCGGCCTTATATTTTAATCCACCGGTGGTGGTGATGGTGGTACAGTGCAGCACTACGGATGCTTTTTGATCCCCTCTCCGCCAACCTATTGCAACTACCGTCGCATCGGTCGCCTCAAAAGGACTGAAAAATCCCCGAAGCTTTGTTTTGACAAGGACGTAATTTTTTTTTTTTATGTTAATACCCGAATCCGCTTAGGGGCTATTAATGCTAATTATAATATTTGCGCGCACCGGATGATTATTTTAGTTTTTTTTGTATTTTCATTTGAAAAAAACATGGTCAGAGAGCTACGGCAAATAATAATAATCATAATAGTATGGTAATATACCTTTAGGTTGTGAAAAACTACTCAAGTAATGTACGGTCGAGCGATCGAGTTCTGAAAATAAATAAAAGGTCTTTTTCGTCGTCTGCAATGGTCATTGCGTAGTATATAATACATAATAGTTATACGTCATTTTATCCTCTCCTTTCTTTCTATCCTTTCTCCGCGCGCACGTAAATGTATTTTTAAAAACGACCGTCCGCTAATTATGGTAATGCATGCGCGCGAAAAACAAGCGGTCGTCTGAAAGCTTTTTCGAGTGGAATATCCGCGGCCGAGTTCTTTTTGCTGTTTCGGTTCTCTTTGCCGGCAATCCATCGCACACACCCGTCGGATAAATATATACAACTACACCGCACACATACACGCCAAAGGCCACTGCGTTGGGTTGTCATCGGTACACGAGTGGATTCGCGAAAAGCTCTCGGGACCTTGTTTTCAATAGTTGCTGCATCGCGCGCGGGTGTAAATGCACTTCTCCCCAGGGTATTAATGTCATACGACATAATCGGACGGATTTGACCAGATTTTTTTATTTTTATTTTTTGCGAAAAAAAAAATTAAAAAAAAAAAAAAAGCCCACTAAAACACTTCAACTCCATTAAAAAGTTTGCTGACGCAGTCGTTCACGCGTGGATCCTTTCAATTATTTTCATCCCGTTCGTCGGCAGCCAAGTATATTGTACCGAGCGGTAACCCGCTCCAAAGGTTCATATAACATATTATACAGTCTTCCCGTCCTGGGACCGTGGCAGCAGTTCATTATTACTTGACTTGTTAAATATTCTATTTGTATACTCCAGCAGCTGTTTCTCGCATATAAAATACAATCTTGACAATCCACGGGCCAGCCGTGTAATATTTTAATACGTAGATTTAATCGTCTGGTGATCGATTTCTATTCTTGATAATTTATTCGTTCATTAAATATTAATTTATTCATTTATCAAGATCGGTATAAAAGTAAGACACAAGTATACGTGCATATACGATTAGTATTTGGGTGTTGAAAAATCAAATTTGAATTTTTATCTAAAAACTGCAGGCCTCCAGTCAGTATACAAAATAATTTTAAAATACACACATTCATAACACCTATTTAGCTTTTTATTGTTACATTTAAACATTTTAAATTCTATATTTATAATAACATTGTGTTATAATATATTATTACACATTTATATACATAATTTGAAAAATTATAACATACATTTATTTTTAATCATTATTTTTTTTATTTTTTTTTATTTAAAAAGTGAAAGTGGAAAATATAATATGAATTACATCGGCATATTACTGAAATTGTGTGCGCATATTGTGACATACACACACCATATTTGTCGTTGTCATACGCATAATAATATGTAAATGTGTTCATTTTATTCGCTGCATATCGATGGTTTTCATTGTTTACGGTAAATATGATCTATATTCTATATTGAAGTTTTCATTTTACAAGTTCGTACAGTAGTTTGCTACATTATAAAATTGAGATATTGATCAATGAATAATGATCATCCTTTAGAACCTAACTAAATCTTTATCTCTCCTCGTGATGGTGATGTTGGTATGTTACAGGTACTTATGGAAAGAGCTTGCGCCGCGAACGTAATTCGTTGAAAAATAAATGTACGTTTACCTAGGATGGACTCGGTATACGTATTCAGATTAACGACATGTACGGCCTACGGGTGTGCACGATCGTATTATAAAAAATGTAAAACTTAATTTTTGAATTTTTTCAAACATCGTGTTTATTTTTTCAACCGTTACAGTAACCTGTTGATTATTACACGGTGCCTATGATTGTATTTACGTTGTTATTACTGCCGTTATTTTTCTATATCTTAAACTTCTGGTTTTCACATTTATTAAACGTTATAATAATCCGACGTTTTCGTTCTACCAGTCAAACTTCGGCCCAAAGTGGTTGGATTACCGAGATTGTATATTGCGTGTAATCGAAGCGATCTGCAGATTTTATGTGTTACGTTTCAAAATACGTTTTTTGTACTATTTTTTTTCTCTTTTTTTTTAACGCTTATTTATTTATTAGTTTTAATATGTCAAATCGTTGCATTGCTCGCGTCTTCGCCACGCACGTGTCCGGGCCTCGGGTCGGTCGGTCGGTCGGTCGGTCGGTCGTTTGGGTTTAATCAAATTACAATAGCGAACAACGAGGGCTTGCGGGTTCCAGACCTCGGGCAGTTTTTACGATAAGAGACACAAAAGCACTTACAACAATTACAAGGTGCTTGCTGTCTCTCTCTTTCTCTCTCTATCTCCGGGCTTTATGTTCGACCTGGCCGTAAAACCCGCTGACGACGTCTTGGACCGTATCTGTTCGACAGACGCACTACAGCACGCATCCTTCGCGCACATATTATTACTATTTCTACTACTATTATTATTATTATTATTATAGTAACGACACAACTTTACTCTGCAGTCGTAAAACTGTTACCCGGCGGCCGCATTAATTATATTATCGTTTCGGTAGGCGCTTGCTACTATACTCTACGATGTATTATTGTATATTATATTATATTATATCGTTAAATCCACGATAAACGATAATGGGGTTATGCGCGTGCATTAGACTATTATTATTGTGTCCGTGAGCTTTGTGTCGAAAACACTTCCACTACATTAAGCTTTCACTGCATTCGGTCCTAATAGATAATGTATATGTATATATATATATATATATATATACATCACGGTCGCGGTGAGGTAAATTTCATTTGTGTAAATTATTACGTTCACGTAATTCACGTATGGACTAAAATGATATTAATAATAATAATAATCCGCCATACATACGAATAATTTTGAATTTGACCATGAAAATTAAGAGATATACTTGAGAAAATAAGACTACGTGTACAGTTTAAAACAAAATAATAATAACACATTTAAGTATTTAACATATTCTGTAATGATATTGATCTGGTAATATTGCAGCATCTTAATAAATGAATTAAAAATTTTTATTCAGCACTTGTTTCGAGTTAAAACTGTTTTACCGACAATTATTAATATTGTTGGTTTGAAATGGTTTCGCTCAATGGTTAGCATAGTTTTAACTTCAAATTAAATTTGATCGAATTTTTCCATAATATTTATTCACGGTAATTTAATTACAAATCCATATCTGCAGGAATAACTATGTAAAATGTGTATGATACGCAAATCGCATATAACTGCACAGACTAAAAATATAAAGTAATACCGGTATAGAAAGACACATGATGCAATCGGTAAATGCGTCTTGACAGTGTAACTTTAGTATTATTTTTAACGGTATCTTTGCATCTATGTATTTCATTATAATTTCTAACTCATTTAGTTAATTATTTTATGGTTGACACATTATATTAACTATATGAATTATTGTGTGCCCGTTCTCGTTTGTTTATTCATCGTCGTCGCACGGCGTATTGTTCTACCGGACATCGATCTAATCACATCGTAGTTGAAAAATATTTTATTACCACGATCAATTTTCGCGCTCATCATGCTGGTCTCGGAATTGACACGGAAACCATATAATATACTACGGATAGTAATATGTATTGTAGTAGCAGATTTATTGCGACCGGGTCAACCCTTCCTCCTTATTGTTCTCATGACCAAGGGCGATCTAATTTCGCTTTTTTGTTAAATTTTACAATCAGTCCGGTTTTACTGCCCGGTTTATTAAACGGCAGCACATTAAAATACTCCTTGCGAGTAATAACCGATAATGACCGCGATGGGTTATACGGCATGCGATAACAATCATTGCAGCAATAATAATAATAACAATAATAACCGTTGTGCTTCGTATAAAATATACTATAATAGTATACGTGTGTTCTCTCTCTCTCTAGAAAATTAACGAGCCGGTCAACCAGGCCTATATAAGTGCATGTGTGTGTGTATATATATGTGTGTGTGTGTGTGTGTGTGTGTGTGTGCTGATGCAGTAACGTGTGGTATGACAAAAGGCGGTCGTGTGTGTAATATTTTGCGTCGCTTGGCCAAAACCATAAAACGATATTATATAATATTATATGCGGGTGGTAAAAAATTGAAAAAAAGAATCCTCAAAGGTCGATAAAAAATACCGGTGGCCTTTATCGCGGCGGGACCACGTCGACTCCATCCATCCCTTTCTCACAATTCCTCTTGATAACTATTATATATCTTTCTAGTCTCGTGCACACACGGTTACGTTCGCTTTTCCAAGCATTTCGGTTGTCGTTTGTTAATAATCGTAAAACGATTTTACGACGACGCCGGGTGCCCGTCTAACAACGAGGGTCCTCCGATCATCTGTATTTTATGTATGCGTATTTTGAAGTTATCAAAACGAGTTAGTGGTGTTATCAACATCACGTAGAATCCGTGTTAATTAATGCTCTGACGTCCGAATGCGTTTTAATGTTTACGCATGTATAACGAACGCATGCATTATTATGATATTATTGTACGAGTTTTTCCGTCTACCGCACGGAGTTGGAATGAAAATATGAACTACGAAAAAAAATAATCCCAAAACATAAATTGAAATAATATAACCTACTTTTTTAACTGTAGCTGGAAAGGTGGAGGTGATGGAACATATAAATAGTAATTGTGTTCTTTTTAATTTCTTAAATCACAATAAACAATATTTTTAAACTTTCATCGTAAAATACAGTATACAGTGTCATGGATTACATAGATATTTAAATATTTATATTTTTATATATTTAATCTATGACAGTGTCATGTATACCTATTTTAATTTATATAATTGTTATCATTATAGTATAGGATTATTTAAAAAAAAAAAAACCAATTTTATCTTGATAGATTATTTTAAAATCAACTGAAAAAAGCTAATTAATTATTTCAACAATAAATTTAACTATATACTTCAGATTTTAAATTAATGCTAAACTTAATTTTTGATCAAAACTTGTCAGAACTGAAAATATCGATGTAGATAATATGAAGTAGTTCGTGGATTTTGCGCGTAAAAATTAATAGTTTCATCTAAAATTCTTTTAAAAATATGTATTCTAGAACACAACGATAAGACATGCACATTACGAGTGCAATCAGAAGTAAATTGTATAAATATATAGATTTTATTTTTACATCGTGCGTTTATACATACACCCACACACATACATATACACACGTCATTTCACATATACAACTGTATAAGTTTACATGCATGTATTAGGTATAAAAAAATAAATAAATAAAAAACACTGCGTAATTATTAGCTTACGTGATTAATTAATGTCTCGTGTCAGAATATCCAATGCGTACGCATAATATACACATAATATTATTAGGTGTACACCTATATATTACACTCGCAGGACACAAGTCGTCGTCGTCGTCGTCGTCGTACCAATGCAGTCTACAACTAATGCGAGAGAAATCTCCGGGGAAATTTAGTGCAATCACATGGACTGCCCGTATGATAATATACAACAGGGAGATGCGAGTCGAATGGATTTTTTATTCGGAAAAATAAACTTCGTGAGCCACCTCTTTGCTGCGCAGGATGCGTTTGTAATTATCTTGTTATGTACTGCACCGAACGGATCGGATAAAAAAAAAACCAATTTTAAACAAATATAGACACGAAAAGGTGTTTGAGATATGTACATGTGAGTATATTATATGTGCATGTACGGACACGGTTGCTCGTCACGTTAATGTATGCATTGCTTTATATGTTATTACACCAAGGCAATATTATACAACATAATACCTTTATTATATATACAGACGAAAAAAAAAATCTCGTAGGATTTCGAAAGAAAAAAAATAATCATATGTTTCATCCCGACAAATAGAAAACTTATATTTCTTCAGCAGTATACAGTTGATTTTATTTTTTATTTTATAATCCAAAATCGATACAACAGGTTTATTTTTCTTCGACATCTATGTGCGCTACGTATACTTACTTTTTATGAAATTGGAATTATGCTGATTTAAAATCGTACTCTATATATAGTCTCTTCGATTATTTCAAAAGCGAGATTATGTATTTATAACTACAACACGGAATCTGCTTATTTTTTCTTTGTAGATTATATAAAAAGAATATTAATAGGTAATTATCAAAAATAAATACGATCCGAATGTATTTTTTTTTCTCTAAATAACTTGGTTAGTCCGTTGTATTGTGTTAAATATGTCGATTAAAAAATATTGTTGTTCGAATATTATAATGAATACAGTAAAATATTTTAAACGCCAATTAGGTACATATATACATGTATTAGACTGCAATGGTTGAGTAAAAGATATATTTCGGTTTAACATTCAATTTAAAACTATTACCAAACTGTCCTGAAAGTATATTTTATTTTATCTTCAGTTAGAATCTATGCCCAAAGATTAAATTATTGATTTTATGGTAATGCGCGACGTTGTTGTAACAATGCATACTGGACAAATCAATACGGAGACCATCTGCAGCAGTGCGTTACGAACTTTTTTTTTAAAAAAACTTGAACCGTTCGGCCGTGAGATTCCGGTACGACGGAGATAATGCGATAACGTAATATTACATAACGTCTGCGTAATAATACAGTGTCCAAAATAGATAAGGAACATTTACCCATCTATGTAGTGCGTAGTCGTAACTTTCTTCGTTCGCGTTCGTCATCACAGATCTGAATCGAAACGAAAATCAATTCACTTATATTGGTACACGATGACCAATATACGCACTGCAGCAGGTGCTTGCTGGTCACATGTATAAAGGTTTCCCCTTGAACGTTTTTCTCATGTAGTCGGACACTTCACCATGGACGTCTTATGTTCATTGTTTGGTGTTGCTTATCACCCTGCTCTATCTTTATACGTTCTATACTCGTGTATCGATTTACACTAAACAACTATTCAATATCTCATGCCACCGTCCATCTCTAGTCACGCGTGTGAATGTGTACGTTTAATACGTTTTCTCGACGCTCTATACAGTAATCCATATGACAGTCGCAATCTTTGCGGTTCACAAATTACATTGACACATGGATACATGCGTTTAAAACGTCACGCCGGTTGTCGTACTCGTCGGGTGAAAATTACGATTAATACGAGTAAAATGTACTGCAGCGTTTTCCCAACTATAATACGATTTGGTTGTCATAGTCGAATACTTGGTAAATGTTGTGTAAATAATGTTTTAATGAAAACAGAATCCGTTGATACTTTATAATTTTACTTTGCCAACCAAATCGGTGGTAACAGAGAAACAGATGAATTGTACTCGTATTTTGTGCTATATTCATGGTCCAATGTATCCGTAATAAAAGTCTGAAATCTGAATACTCGGTAAAGTAGCATCCGGCATGACGTTGACGTTAAAGTTTGATTTATTCGAACGAATCAACACATTATCAACACAAATTTATACTAATTGCCTATTAAATATTAGTAAAAAAAAAAATTATGAAAATGATAAGGGGGGGTAAGACGTGTAAGCTGGAGTAACATACGTGAGTTTGATGCGTTTGTTGTCCCTCGATGATAGGCTTTTGAATATACTAACATAGACGCACGTGAATTGACAAATGGATCCGATAATGGCGATATAGTATCTCTACGTATATACCTAGTACCTACGATATGATTATTATCAACTTCCAGGATCTTAAATATGGCAAAAGATATCAACAGCGAGCACCACGCGATTATAAACCACGGCCAAAGGTACCGTTCAATTCGTGGTAACGCGGGTGATTCCGCCCGGAAACAAGCCAATTTGGTTACAGAAACGCGGTAAGCCTCTGGCGGCTTCCAGGTTGCTGGGTCGAGAAAAGGGGTGGCAAGCGCGCAAAGATTCACGACTGAAATATATACATACCTATACGAATACGTATATTTTTATCGATGATGATCCTCGCCAGCGTTTGTTCCACCGCTTATATAATCTCACGGGCGCGCGTGGCATCGTCGTACTATAAGTATATATATATATATGTATATAATTCCTCCCCTGCCAAAATACCTTTACCACCGAAGTTGTTTAGGAATGACCTTATTATATTATATTTGTTGTCGACGAGAAAACCGGCGGCGGCGGCGGGCGAGTACATATACCGTAGAACGAGGCCGTGTCTGAAATATGGTTTCGGGGGTGACCTGCAATATAGATGCGAAAATTATGCAAAATCCAATGTCTCCGTCGTTTTGGCCGCGGAAAAGCCATATTTATATTCATTGCACCCGATACGATTTGAGTTTGCGGTAGATTTGCATCCTAATTTATTATTTTGCGCGCCGGAATTTCAGACGGAACACATATGACATTCTGAAGGGTAGAGCCGTGTGACGCATGAATATATATATATATATATAATATCACATGAAAACATCTATACAAGTACATATAATATTATCTTAGTTTTTATACGTATCACGAGTACCTGTGCGTGTATTGCAGCCAACGGGGCGCCAAAATAAAGGCATATTGAATATTTTTATACGTTCAAAAATTGCAAATACTTGTCACGGTGTACACGTTTTTATTTCAAAGTTTTTCGTTCGGAACGGAAGAAAGCGAATCGAACAGTCCGAGAATACTGCAGCAACACATGCCGAATGCCGATGAATATTTTATCACCCGACCAAATGTTATTCTTACAACTCTCTGCTGCTCTTCCTCCTGCAGTATAATAGGTGTACGTATCTTTATACATGATATTAATAACTCGATTTTATTATCTAGAGAGGAATTTAACTCGTAAATTTCTACACTAATAGTGGGTCTTGCCGATTTTATTTTTAAAAAGTAACAAAAAAAAACCTTATGTTATGTCAATAACGAGGACAAAATGTCGTAAATAATAAAGAAAAATAAAATTTTTCGTAACTACACGTATTTATATATATATATATACATAGTTTCTAAATTAAATAAGAAATTTAATATAAATTTTATAGTCCTCCTTTGGATTTAATATAATATTCTTCAACTAAACCGTTTCAGGTATCATAAAATAACGGCGTCGAATAAAACGTCCATCCTCGGTGAAGTATAAATAATAATATGTCAAATGAGTTTCACAAACTGAGCATATTAATTTTTTGCCATTCGTAATGGCACTCAAACCGAGTTGAAAGTAGTTTGTGTTTGACATTTTTTCCCCAATTCAGCTGTGACATTATAAAAGTTTTCATCGCCAGTTTTATTTGTAAAACTACACTCATGTTTTCAATTAATTTGTGTACAATGCCAAATGTTTTCATCGTTTTAGTACAGTTATCACACAATTATATATAGTTGTACGACTAAATATTTAATTTCGAAATGTGATTTCAATATAATTGGATAAATCATAATATTGTGTGTGAAACATGGTCGTGTCTTTTCTAAAATCTCATTTCTTAATTGGATATAATAGTATACAGGTAATAGATTTATTACCAAAACTTATGGCATGGTGGTGTAATACATGTGCCACGTGTGATATTATTTTAATTCGAGTGAAAATAATAAAATCGTCTTTTGTCAACCTGGACGACGATTCGTTTAATTAGAGAAACCGTATCAATCGTATCAACATAAAGCAACGGTTTTGAAGTCACATAGTAAAATATCACCGAAAATCGCGGTTCATCAGTATATTAGTTCACACTGTTTATCATTTTTGAGATATTACTGTTGTGGGGTGATAAAAAATAAGGTCCTTCGAATTTAAAAACGCCATTCCAATGTCCAATATATTATATACCTAGTAGTTATATATTATTAATGGTTTAGCCACAAAATATAATTTTATGTGTCTACATTAATTTTTCAATTTTTTGCCAATATTATTCATAAACAATTTAGAGTCTTATATGTTTTCTTTGTGATTGTATACAATTTTACAATCAATGGCCAAAATCTTTATACAAAAGTGCAATTTTTCGATTCGTGACATTTTATGTTGAATAAAAACTTATTTTCACTATACGTATAGGTTTCCATGTATAACAGCAACATTTAGAGCAGCCTTGCATTTCATTAATTGTGTACACTGTGCATAAAGTCAATATTTCCACATTTGAGTACACTGTGGGTTCTTAAAAATAACATGCTTGTAGCAACAATGGTGTACAGTAATAAAATATGACTGTCTTGAATTTACATGAACAAATTTAATACGCCTGCTCGACGGCACAAGTATAAACCGTTCAGGTTTCATTGTTAATTGATAACGTCAAAGCATACTGAGAATAGCATAATATTATATTAATAAGCAAGAATCTAAGAATTTCAAACGCACAAGTACCTACCTATATAATACTATAAAACCGTTTATCATAGTTCTAAGCTTCAAGTTGACACATCCCAAAACAACACTATAATATTTGAGTTACGGTGGTCTCGATATAGGTGTGCATATCATAACTTAAATGATAATACGACGTTATAAACCGTGCACTATATACGGCGCGGGCTCGATGGCCGAGGTACACTATCTAACGATTATCGTACGTCATTACTATAATATCGACTGCTCTGTAACGGTGCAGTACTCACGATGTATGTATATATATATATATATATATATATATATATATATACTATACATAAATATGTAGTACTGCTCGTATACGCGTATATAGTAGTAGTGTTTGCTCGCGAAACCGGAATGTCTGCAGCGGATTAAAAGCCCATAGGCCGTGTGCGTATAGCGCTCGTTTATGCAGAATACACGTGTGACTTTATACTATTATTATTATTATTATTATTATTATTATTATTATTATTATTATTATTACTATGATATAGGCGAAGAGCCACGGCTGCGGGACGACGACGACGACGACGACGACGTTACGACGGAACGACCGAATCCTCCTCCGCCGCGGGGCTGACGTTTCGTTTTAATAGCGTTTCCGGCCTTCGTCGGTGGCGATAAAACGGTACGCACACACACACACACACGTGTATACGTATACGTATATATATATATATATATATATATATATATATAAATTATATTGTTGCACGGACGCGTAATGTTGTTACGCGCGCGAGTGTCGTGCTAAGAAAGACCTGGGTGATAATATTAACGCGTATCATACATGTACACATTCTGTGTGTTATTCCGTACCTATACATGTGTATATTATTTGCAGGATAAAGACGCGCAATCGTCTACATGTCCACGGGGTGCCAGCGAAGGGAGTGAGAGTATACACGAAACGGACGACGGTGACGGTACACGCATAATATTATGTACGTAAACGACTATAATCTCATACGGATGTGCCGTACAGATAGCGCGTGGTGTTCCGGAGTATTATTGCAGTAGCACCGTGATGTGCCGTTTCTCTCTATACCTACATAATAATATTGTGTGCACGTGGATTTAGGAAATACGTATTTATAGTGCGGGTGAACTGTATAATACCGGGGTCGTTATACGGATGGTTAGTCGTTCATCTCGTGCATCTCACCCCCCCCCTCCTCACCGGGCATCAGTTTTGTCGATTGCTGTAGCAGTGGATTGCGATCCTGCATCTTTCGCAACCAAGGTCTAAGAACGAATATACGATTCGTCCACGAATGCATGTGCATACTATTGTAGAAATAAAACTGTTTTTTTTTTTTTTTTTAATAGAAACAGCGCTGACGGTTTCATAACATCATTTTAAACTCATCGCGATCGTTTTTTGTCGTAGTGTCGCGTATTACGAACGTTTCAGTGGAAATCCATGGCAGTGATGGTTGCAATATATAATATTTTTGACCGAAAACTCAGTGTTTGGTTTTCTCTTCTATATTAATTTTGCCACACGTCACGTCGATTCACTGTAAAGTGTCTAGAGTCTAAACCCATCATGTAACACGACTACATACTCACAATAAATAATAGTTAATGTTTGCCGATGAAATAATATTACAACTAATAATCATAACATAACTATTCCTACCACATAGTTTCAGCATACTCACTGATTACTTTTTACAATGTAGCTCACAACAATATATACAACATATATATAGTGGATCAGTCTTTCCGTGTATCAATTATTATTGTATTATATGCATACCGAATGCCAGATAGTATATTAGGCGAAAAGCTGAAAAATAACATATAGTATGTCCCAAGTCATTCTTAAAAAGTGGCGTATTTTCATTTTTTATTTTTTATTTTTTTAGAATGGTTCATAGTTTATGCATAACTATTAACTATGATGGTGTATTAGCTTTGGGTTACCTAAAAATTGTTTGGAGTAGGTACATTTAAATATAAATAGAAGTAATATTATATTACATTACTTTTCTCAATATAACAGAAGATTATTAAATTTTATATACTAAGTTTTGTTATTGCTATACATAAAATAACCGATTAATAGTCAGTTTTTTTCATGTGATCAAATCTTAATCGTAAATACAGGTAAATATATACTTACCTTTTTCTTTATCCAATTTCACCGTGAAACCGATTATGTACGTAATAACACGACTATAAGTATAAATTATATACTTATTAATTATTATACATGAAACTATATAGTGTAGAGACGTTTATGACTTTTAGCATTTAACGCATGAGCGATTATAAACGACAATACTCGTCTAAATGTCTAATATTCTTTTATACGATTTTGGGCCAGATTGTTTCTTTTGTGCAACGTTGTTATCGCATAAAACAATTATTGAAAAATGACCGGTAACGTATTGTTTTGCAGTCCATTTTTATCGATTGTAACTTGCAATTATTCCGTTTGCACAACCACACCAGATCTGAAGTTGGACCAACAATCCACCGGCCCTGTGTCGTATACTCGTATATGCCACTTAAAGGCTTGACGTATAAAATAAATATTTTTCGGCAGATTAATTTCCCGACATAGATTTGCTCTATAGTGTTGTTATACTCTCGAAACAACTGACTACAATACCGAGTACTGGATGTTCGTGAGCTGGTTTTAATCATACCTAGACAAATGCTATATTGTTTCTTACCTGACCACGATATGGAATACGAAATAAGAAAATATTCATTACACCGCCTTAGAACCTTTTTAGAAGTAGATCGTCTAAAACACTTTCTTCGCCAAAACCCTGGGATATTAAATAAAAGGAAAACTTCAATAGAAATACAACTAAAAAATGAAATAAAGTTAAAAACACTATAATATTACTAAAATAGAATTATAGAATCTTTATCCATGTAATAAAATATTAATGACACCATAGTCTCCACTAACCCGTGGAAACGACAGTCCTGTCCTCGACTCGGCTGCTTCCTTAAATATCCATCATGCGTTGCCGAATCAGCGTATTTTCGGTGATGACGGGTGTTTGTGTTTGTTGTTACTTATGTCAAATTGTTTGCGTGATTTTGAATTATGTTTATTCTTTAAAACTCCGATGACGTACAATGGCTTATAGTTATTGTTATGTATAAATTGAAATAATGCTTATTCGCTAAGACTGTAATAATGACCTATATATTTACAATACCAAAACGCATATTAATATTATTATGATATATTACGCACACCTTAGACGACAAATTCAAATGCGTCACCTGCCCTCGCTCACAACGTCTGTGTGAGCCCGTCACGCTATAGTGCACCGCAGTTAGTTCGGGACGGCAGTCGGTAAAATATTAGTAAATGCGTATATACATATACATACCTATACATATATGAGGGCGAGTAGCAGGCAGATAACACGAACGATGATTGATGGTGATTATAATATTATTATTATTTATATGTTATATTACATTTTTTTTTTCTTCGTGACCATCTCTCTCTCCGTGGGAACCGTACACGATTTTCACGTCGATCCGTGAAAGAACATTTTATGTGTTTACGATTATACGTGTGTTTGTGTGTATTTATATACAAACCATAATATACGAGTGAGACGGAGAGAGAGGGACACATTGATATTCGGGTATAATATCGCACGTGATGTCGTCTCACCGTGTGTAGATGCGTTCTAAAAGAATTTTGTGACTGCGTTGACCGCGGCTGCACAAACCGATCAGATTAATATCATTTTCATCATTATAAAACGAGTGGAAATATTGTATCGGTATAGCGTGACGGTTGCAGGTAACTTAGTCTAACCTAACCGCATCATCACGTGCTTAAAATGTTATTACATTATTATATACTCGTCTGGGTCTCAAACATTGAATGCACACGCGTATAGTGTATTGCTTTAGTAAGCCTGTAAGTACTGGTAAGTGGTCGAGTGATCCTAGTCAAAACGGTAACTAATTTTGCGGTTTCCTATTTGCTCCGTTCACCCTTTCGGTGTGTACGTCTAACATGTATAGGTGGTACCCACAGTAGTCCAATTTTCAAGTATATATATATATGTCTCGTTTAAATCCCAAATGATAGTAAAAACGTGTAGATATTACCGAGTGCCAGAAGGGAGAAAACAGAACAACTATATCAGGAATCACAACGAATACACATTCCGATATTCCATAAATGTTAGTAAATATCTCCATGAAAGGTTTAATCGATAAATCTTTTCTCGGTCCTCGGAATAATGTCGGTTGTTTATTTTATCACATTTTGTGTTCAACAACTCCATCGATATACAGTATTTTTGGTACCTCGTTTTGAAAGTAAAATCAAACTTTCAAACTTTTCTTCGTTGACCCGAGAAAATACTATCGCGTATAATATGCTATTATGTATAGGAAAGTTAAATAAATTCAACCGACCATTGTATGCACCGACGCAGTTGAACAGTCGAGTTTCGTGATTTTTGAAGGTATGTCACCATATTGTAGTGCACACCTGCGTACGCCAATCACGTGCGTGTAGTCCACATGTGTGCGACGATAATGGCTTATATACATAATATGTATAATATAATACATATTATTCAGGTACTGCGATTTACGAGAGCCGGTATATAATATTATGGAGCTTCCGGTGTTCATCCGGTCAAAGAGGGTTGATGCCGGGGGTGTGCAGTGTGTCGGACAACGCCATTTGTTTGCAATAATGTTATAACACACATACAGGAGGTATTATATAGGTACGCGAATCGTTGTACAATCGCACGTCCGTTTTATTGAATGGACGCGCGATGACCGCACCCCGTTGCACCTCCCCCGTACAACATAAGGGCGAGGGATATTTGGTGACTATAATATATCTATATAGATATGCCGACCGCTTTCGATCGCTTTGGCCGTCGTCACCGTCGTATTGTCTCCTTGCGGAGAGATACAAAGTGTGCGCGCGTGTAATAATTAGAAATAGTCAAGTTCGCTGTTTCGGACAGCACCATGTACATGGTACCTATATAATATTATACTCTTCGACGTACACACACACACGCAGCGCGCACTTGGACCGGACATTGTACCGTGCGGTGCGTGTACTCTGTGCTGAGTGGCGTGTGTCCGACAGCTTGTTTTACCATCACATAAGTGTCTAAATGTTTTTTATCCGTTCGACAGACATTCGTTCGGTCGAGGGTGGATCCTGTAAATGGTCAAATGTAACACGAACGGGAAAGAAGGGAAGCACTCGTCTCCTAAACCTTTGCACTAAATAATATATATGGCAGCAAAATCCAGCTGCAGGTAACATAATATTGAGCTGTTGTTCAGACGTGTTCCGCTGGTTTCAGCTCCATCCTCCTGTGTAATCGACAACCTATATAATAATTAGCCATCATCGGTGTTGTATGATGGAGAACTGCGCATGTCGCTTGAATACAATAATATATCGGACGTTGAATTTCGAATGAATACGTACAAATAATGCACGAAACCGGAGGAAAAAATACTCTATCCCCGTCAAGATTTTTTGTCGTTTGGGAAGAGCGAAAAAGCTCCCGTGTCCTGGCAAAACAACCCTCTATACTCTATAGTCCTACAGCTGCAGCTCAGATCTTTGACATTGTACTTTCCCGTCTGGTATACAGTATTGCATTTCAGCATAATATAGAATCATATATAAATTTATATTGTTATTTAATATACATTAAATATGGATACGAATGACTAAATTCCCTGCACTGTGTATGGAAAAAAATAATCCGTTTCAATGAAAACGTTTTGAGGTCAATGCAATAAAACATAAAATCAAGATTACCAATGAACGACGATTCGTAATAAAAACTATTCATCAATCGGATACATGATAATTGATTATTTTGAAGTTTTTATTACCTACCCATTTATTCGTTATATTTACTTAACTAGTAGCGGTTCTTTACTTGTTAAAATTCACACTTCAAGATGTATTACAATTGGGTGACTCCTCAGTTCTCATGGTGCAATAGATGTAAATTTGTTAGATAACCAATACACAATACGGTATCCAATGAAATAATAAAATTTATATTCGTATAAACAAAAACTCGTGTATCGCACGCGCTTGTATGATATATAATATGTTATTATTATTATTATTATCGTGGTCGTTGTTGTATTTGTATATAAATACTACACAAGCGTCGCGCGCGTTTGGCGAGACAAACCGACTCTCCAGTCAGGCTAATTGTATACAACAATATTTATGGACCCAATGGAAAAAAAAAAAGTTTACACAATACCCGCGTAAAAGCTAAAAGATATTTAAAAACACTATTATAATATGCTCCGTGTATAATATCTATATACATTATTGTACGTATCGTATGCCCGTCGTGCGTTTCGTGTAACGCTGCACACAGCGGCGGTGGACATAAGTTTTAATACGGTATTTCGTTATTTACGACCCCATTACGCATTACACTTGTACATAAATTTATATATATATATATATATATATATATATATATATTGTATGCACGCTCATTGCAGGAGGAGTACAACGAAAAGGGAGTCCCTGTCGGTGGATACGCACACCTATTATGCACATACCGCCGCGGTCGCCCTCGAGCCGTGATATATTTATAGGCGGACGAAAAATCGAGAGAAAGATTTATTTGTGGACTTACCGTATGCGCGCTGCACGTACACAATGGACGTAGAGAGGCTTCTTCGAGCCGGGTAATTGACTTCGTCGGGGTCCCGATGGCAAGGCAATCCGTCAAAGCTTTCGGCCGAAATAAAACGCACGTGACAAATCGGTCGCCGTGCAGACGACGCAAATATAAATACTGCAGCACACGAATCGCGGTGTCGTCGTGCGAGGCAAAAACGATAAATAAATTTATGATTTCGCGCGATACCCGTAATACTACAATATATTCTATGCCAAACACCCCGGACCAGCTCCCGGTCGAAATTAATTTATGGGGCTCGACGTCCCTTTTGCTAGTGGGTATAGGTGTGTGTGTGTGTGTGTGTGTGTGTATGTGTGTGTGTGTGTGTGTGTGTGTGTGTGGTAATCGCCTGCACATGGTGCAACAGACATAATACGACTGCAAGACTATGTACAGTCAATTGGGTGTACACCGCGAGAACGTACAATTTATACTAAGACATATTGTCTGTTACATAGCACACGCACTTTATGCCGGAAATCACCACGATCTACAGAATTGGGTTAAGATATATTACAATAATATTGCTACCATAAAGTTGAAAACAATATTGCGTCTGTTAGATTGTCATAATATAGTGCATAGAGATGGTGAACCTATGATACGCGCACACGATCTCGATGAGACCATGATTTAAATATTATAATTAATTTTATATTCTGAGTGGCATAAAGAATGTATTTATCTTACCATAATGTGCATGTTTATTTTTATTCGTTTGTGTACAAGTTTACACGATCATTTTTGAAATTTCTCAACAGTTTTTCCAAATGATTGAGGAATACAGTTTAAAATTTGCAAACATTTAACTGTAAAATTAGTTATTTCGTTATTATTTTGGGTAATGGCTCTAAACATTTACTGTATACCTACTTACAATAACACTGTATAGACATTTCATAATTTATGAAATATTTTTTTAAAATTCATACCGTTTATAAGGCCTTGAAATTTTCGATCAAAAATTAAACTTATACTTTATTAAAAAAGTTGGTTCTACTAGTACGTAGTTCTTTCAAAAGTAATGCACACTGGTATATTGTTTGAACTATTTTTTTATTACTTTTGAATTTTTAAATAATATTAACGAAAAATTGTTTGTCAATAAATACATGATATCTATACTTGTAATAAAAAAAATGAATATGTTTTAAATGAAAGAATTTCAATAGTTTGAACGAGTGAGCCAGTGTGATTATTCTTAGTTTCGTAATAATATTGCATCGCATATTAATAAATTATAAGTCATAACAGAATATTATGTAAGATGTCATATCTATGAATACTTATACACGATGCTCCCTTCAATCCACAAGAGTATTTATACTCGTTTATTCTATACGATTGTTTTTATGATGCCTATTTATGTTGTATAAATCATCTATTGCTGCAACAGTTCGCGTTTCGTCTACGCGTGCCATTCCTGCAATAATGAAACTACGGAGGAAAATAAAACCAACTATAAGTATACATACCACCTGAATAGTACATCGGGATAGCTCGTCGAGTCTACACTTGGAATATCGCGTCTCTCAGTCATATTATCTGTGTATCGTAAACAATAAAATATTGTTTCCCTTTTCGGCGGGAAATGGGGGTAAAGAAAAAAAAGAAAAAGCTCACTCGGCAGCAGTTACGTGCGGTTCGTCAGTTTTTGATGGTCGTCGTTAAAAATAACGACTGCAACCGAGATCAAACGGATACGAGATGCTAACGAAGAAGGAGGAGAGAGAGAGAAAGTGAAAAAAAAAATATTCACAACAGTAATAATAATAATAATAATAATAATAATAATAATAATAATAATAATAACAACGATCGGCTACATCGTATCTCGTGTGTGTGTGAGTGTGTGCATGATGTAAACATACGAATATTATATGATTGGCGACGAGGGAATGCGCGAGCGGACACGAAAACTATCGTAACGAGGGGACGTCAAAACGGTTTTGTGATTAGACATCGCAAACATAATAAAATGTACAACACAGCAGATTTCCGAAAATAGTATATTATATCGTATGTTCAATATGCGATACTACTGTTCGGGCGGGAGGACAAAAGACGGATATGTGTTGAAGACACGCGTCCAAGTGCGATCCTAGTAAAAGGGAATATTCGGCGCCGCCGTGATTGTCTGTGCTCTCATTGAAGTAGACCACGCGTGATCAGAGGATGCATTTGTTAGGTATACATTGTATTATACTCTGGACCTTATTTGGGATACTATAAATTGTCTAGTAGAATAAAATAAAACATTCGTAATAATATGACGTGTTTCCTGTGTACCATTTATTTATCGATTGAGAACATTTCATTAGGTAACATAATTTTTCAAACATATTTTACATTTTTTTGCATATCTTTAAGTATGTATATTATATGGATCAAACAAAAAGTGTATGCGATAAACGTCCAATGAACTGCCGTACAAAATAATTTCTTGATTTGCAATCTTAGTAAAATGTATAAACTTGTTACTCTTTTTTTTCTATATTCCATGAATAAAATATGAAAATCCATAATCGTAACACGCCAACACCCAGGTACCATGAACAAATAATATGATCTTGAAATAGCAGCCAAATACATTAACATTTAAAGTAAACGCATCAGTAATTGTAACCAGTGAAGTTTTCATAAAGAGTAAATTATATAATATTATGTATTATGATTCCGTAGCGGTCCGAATACGAAAGAACTATGATACCACTTTGAGTAAAATGTACACTTGCATGAACTCTAAGTCCACAGCTTACACTCAAAACGAGTTATTCAAATTTATCGAACCCTATATCCGTTGTTGACTTGTTGTAGTAAAATTCATTATTTATAACAAGACATAATGACCTATTTGTTATGAACAATCAGAAATTAGTTGATAATTTGAATAGTTATATGAGAAAAATAGAACGTTCTATGAATACTTTATTTCATTGTGAAATATACAAATAGTTCATAGTTAATTTGATGGAATGTAACGTGAAATAAACGTTTCACTTGCCAAAATTAATCTATCATGCCACGACACTGAAAATATGTATTTACACATAACATTACACGTACACGATTATGATATTGTCGCCTCGCGCACATGCAGTGATACCACGCTTTTGTGCTTCACCTATACATAATATATGGGTATAATAATACTAATAATATAATATTGTGAACAATACATTGCACGGTTTAAGGAACGGCGGCGGCGGCGGCGAGGTTGGTCTTTGACGAAGAGACGATATCGTGTTTCGTATACAAAGGTCGCCGCGATGAAAAAATTCTTTTCCAACCGTATAATTCCGTCGATATGCGGCCACGGGTATCGTAGCTTAACGGGTGGTTCGAGGTTCATCAGGATAGCTACAGCGGTGGTGTTCACGTGTTCAGAGCAACAATACGCGAGTCGTGTGTAACTCGTATACGACTGTTATCGGTTAGGAGGATCGTAATAAATACGAACCGATTTCATTAGTCACGCACCGCAGTCGACTCGACCGCGATCACTGTGTACCAAACGCGAAATGCCGGGCTACGAATTCCGTCTTGACGTCGGCATTTTTTCTCAGTCCCAATACGCTCGATAAATCAATGTTACGCACCGCAGTGCGATTGAGTCGGACTGGATCGATGTGACAAAAAAAATAAATAAATAAATAATAATAAAAAAAACTCGACCCAACGATAACGGCAATGGTTTACCACAAAAGCAAGTGTATCAATAGATTCCATTACATGTTTCATGTATAATGGTTTAATTTTTATGAATATTATTCCCCGTCTAATTCTCTAAAGCTGTTCGGTTTGAAATTAGGTCATTATAGCGAAAGTAATTTTATTTTTGCCATTAATAAAAAAAAAAACTTTGTATCCATGTATTATATTGTATAAGCTGGTGGACTTGGTAATCTGGGATACACAATGGTTAAACAAATAATTTTGTTACTGAATATAATATATGGCCAGCACCAGCACTAATAACTAAGACTGAATACTATAACGCACAGTAATTTGTTGAAAAAAAATCAATTTATATTATTAAAAACCTTAAAGATATAAAGATTTAAATCATTCATAAACAGTCAGAAAAAATGTTTAATAAAATTATTTAATATATACTAGTACCTAAGTATATTATACATACTTTCTACTATAACTTATATTAAATACATATCGTAAGTTACTTAATATATGGATCAACAAAGTGTTAGTATAAGTATTTATATTGAATAAGAAAATAACATCATTACATCAACATCATCAATATATTTATATTATACAATAATTCACTTACATATGTATTGATAAAACAAAAAAGTTAACGTAATGAACAGAAATAATTTTCAGTAGAACTACTGTACTACCTATATAAATTCATAGTTTGCCTTTTCTACAGAGATATGGCTGTATAAATTTCTTTTTTAAATAATTCCATGATAAATTATCAAGATCGACCAGAGGTATCGAACCGATTTTCTGATATCATGAACGAAATATTTGATTTTTAAAGAATGGCAATATTGATCAATATTCAAAATAAACGAATTTTACATAAAATTTAATATTATACTTTACGATATCGTAGCTTTCCGAAAACAACAGCTATAGCTATAGTACCATAATGATAATACTCTTGGTAAATTATATACTTGCCTGAATTATGAGTTCATTGTTAGGACTCAAAACCAATTATTCGAATTCATCGAACCTTATATATTGTCCAATAATATATAAACCAGTACAATAATCAATTTATTGAAAATAATGAGAAATCCTTTGATCCTTGAATAGTGTTATGTATAAAAAAAGCGGAACGTTTTATGTCAATTTTATTCTATTTCCTAATAAATTATAAGGTATGCCACTTCCCTTGATATGGTTTTTATAAAATCATTAGTGTTGTTAAATTTTAAGATCAAAACTATGAATGTTTCATTAATTTATATCAAACAACATCTATATAGTAATGGTCAGAATATAGTTTTGTAGTTCGTAAACTTCTAGAAGTATTAAATGATAATGTAATACAACGCTAAATTTCATTAAACTGTAAAATTTAGTCATGTTATGGAAATAAACAATATTTTGTGTATTTGATGAAGGAATACCTAATTCAAAAAATATCAACACATAATATCCTACAATAAAGAATTAAACTTCCATTTATAATAAACTAAGAATTACTCAAAAGCCGTAGTCTAAACCAAATGCTATTGGAAAAAATGTTTATATAACAATCTCGCAAGAATGTATCATAGTCTTTACTACTGTCTATCGAAAATTTAAAAATTTCATGAAATATTTACATCAAATAGTTATACTTGCGCACCACTAATATTATACTATAGAAACGTATACGAGTTATTTATAAATAATAACATTTTCATACACAAATATGATAAAAATTATATTTTACGTTATGGCGACTCTAGGCTCGGTTTACTTGATAACACGGTGCGTATTTATATGCCATCTCAAAAGAACTCGCCGGCGGATGATAACTGACTATGAAGCACGGTATGGACAACACCCATGAATTGCAAAACCTGTACAAATATGAAAACTACAAAAAACGAATGGTTCGTTTATACACACCGCACATATCTAGTCGATTTAATTTGTACACTTCAAATTTCATTATTTTAACCCTACAACAATATTGATGTAATTAAAAAAATTTTAAATGAATACTTAATAACCACGACCGTTTAGTGTATATACGTCGTAATAAGTATTAATTGTCGTAACGAAAAATTATAATATATTATTGTAATTCAATTATGTGTACTTACCTATAACATAATGTCCGATCCATGTCTTAAGATGAATTACATAATTCATGTTTTGGATGTTTCCGATAAAACTTAGGCTGTATTGCGTGAATAACTACATGGGTTTTATTTATTATTATTTATAAAACGCTTGTTATAAATATCGGAATGAAGCCATATATTATAGACTAAAGTGTTAGTTATAACTTAGTTAAAAACGGGTATAATCGAGACGATTACTAAGTATGTAAACAATATCTGTGATATGTATATTTTTTATTTCAATATTAATTTACTTCGACATATTTTTCCACACAATTTTTATTATCATATTTTATTGCAACTATTCCATCGATTGAGTGAGTTTTTTATTGCAATAACATCTGTGCCCGCGAACCGTATGTGTAGATAATAATGTTACCGTGAGCTATTTTAGTATCAATCAGGTGAATTATAATACAGGTGCACGTACGTTTTCTTTTCAACGGTAGTGATTCGGTAGTGTGTGAAATAGCGGTCCGTCAACTTTGAAAAGATAAACGTATCGGTAAAGATGGAATATTCCCCAAAATAACAATAATGTAATCATGACCGTTTAGTGTTGTATTACTATTATTATTATTATTATTATTATTATTATTATTATTATTATTATTATTATTATTATTATTATTATTATTATTATTATTATTATTATTATTATTATTATTATTATTATTATTATTATTATTATTATTATATTTATCGAAACCATTATGTTTGTGTGCGTAAATCCAAAACCAACGGAGCTTTTGTGACCGCTATCGTGGCTCGCGGTGTCGAGTGGAGAAAGCCGCGTCTTACGTAACGGATGCATTAGTTAGATTGGTGCGGGACGCGCGATGAGTGCCGGAAGCGATGTTATTAGCCAAACATTGTCGTAAGTTTAGGCGCGCGTAGTGTTATTGTTTTGGTACGGACGTTATTCAAATATCGGCCCCGAGGCGTTTGGCTTTGTCGGTATACGGTCGCGTGGAGTTTGTCTAACTGTTCTCGGTCAAAGTCGGTCGAGTGGACGAGTAGAGACGCGCGCATATAAGACGCAAACAATGGAGATCCGTAAGGGATTTTCAAGGGATTCCCGGACCCGTTGACAATGGCCAGTTGAGCCCGCTATAGTATAGTGGTGCGCGAGACAAAAGATCGAGAGGACTGCGCAGTGTGTATACAAGCACCGAATTAACATTATTAATATCTATATATAGGTGTAAGCACGTAAATTCGGTACACACGTATACCACTAACCACGTTATCGGTATATAATGCATATATATGCATTCTACGACATTGACGTGAACTTCTTCCGACCAAAACGCAATCCGACGATCGGACATTTTCTTATATATATATAGATAAGTATAGGGGATACTTAACCGGTGGTGAGCTTAATACGCGTAAAACAAAAGTTCTAGTCCATTTGAAATCCCTGACTCGATGAATTCATGCGCACACGACGATAGTGTAGGTGGAAAACTTGTTACTATATCTACTATTTATGGTTACCTTCATTATTGTTATTATTACAACTGCTACTGTTATACTTACCGCGGACTTTGAGCGATCGTAGAAAAAAAACGTGTAAAAGATATACACACATATATATATATATATATATATATATATATATATATATATTAATGAATATAACACGTATGCGACACTCTTCCAAGTGGATTTTATTTTTCGATTTTCAATTCTCGGACATAATAATATACGAACATCCTCAAAGTCAAACCCTGCATAATATTACGCTATAATACTATATTACGGCTATATATTATTAGTTATTACGCGAGAAATAAACTATTCGCCAAGTACACACGAGGATATTGTAAACGTAAACCCACTGGTCAAATCGCATAGTCCCAACGATGTTTACTCGGTGAAATCACGAAACTCACCCGATCGAGTTTACACAGCAATATTGTTGTACGCTGATAATCCGAGCGTGTCCGTTTCGATTAAATTATTCAGCCTTCAGCTTCTTGGTCCCTCCGAGACGGCGGCACGCCTCAGGCGTTCTTATATTTGATTAGTATGCATTAAAGCGTTTATTTGGACCACGGGGTTGCCGTACATTTAGGTACCTATAATATTAATATAATATTCGTGTCGAGAATCACGGTTTACAGGTGCCCAGTGGAGTGTACAGTATCAGTGTACAGCGGCCCGCAGAACTTCAATTTTTCGATTGTATATTATACGCATCAATAACAAAAAATTATACTCGTTTTTCCGGCTACAGATTTTCAGGTGTACTTCTATTATAATATTATCACACTTAGGATTTATATGTGGTAAAAAATTGCAAAATATACCAAATTACCATGTAAAAACAAATTTATTTTTATTTTCACACAACTTAAAATATTTTTTCCATATAAATCAGAAAATAATTATTACTTCTATAGATTTATTATTTATAATATTTAGTTATTATGTACATTTACTATTACATGCTGTAATAATAGGTATAATCTTTCAAATTTTTAAATACAAATGACCTGAAGAATGGATTTATATTGACTGAAACGTCTGAAACTACTTTTTACATAACGCAAAGTTGTTCGAGTATATTTGAATGACGCGATTTATCAAAAGTATTATATTATAGTAATAATATTTTCTTCTTTTTCTATTTCATATTCACCATATATAATCTCGCGAAACAGAGATTTAGGTTTGCCTGAGGTGCACCTGAAACCTGCATTGCTCGTTTGAATTTTTCAACTGGCGATTTCGTCAAAGGAGTAAAACGCGTCGAGCCACTTAGACTGATTGAATGGGACACGATGGAGGTAATTAACCGGAGGGTTTTGCTGGTGTTAAAGTAATGGACGTAGTTATGTATACTATAGCGAAGTTTTCGATGGCTTTGCATTTCTCTCCCCGCCGCAAATTATACGTCTGATAGCCGATAGAAGGTGCACGCACACACACACGCACGCACGCACGCACGCACGCCCACACACTTAAATTATATACCTTTGCGAAATTAGTTGGAAAGCTCGTATATGGTCCGACACCAAGGTTTATCGGTGTAGCGATTATAGAGGTTGTGCGATTTTGAACGCTCCGGTTGGTTTTGTGAAAATTAACTAATATTTATGTCATGGACCATGCGCATCCCTTCCGAGCACACATTTGAATTACAATATCGTTTCACTAAAACCATCGTTAGATTATTCCAGTCGAGTGTAGCAGTTATTTCAACGTGCATGCGATTCGGTATGACGTTAGTGTGTATACACACGGCTTATAATTCCGTTCGTGGCGTACTGTTACGTTACGTAACGTTAATATTCTTGGTTGGAATTTTCGATTTTTTTTCATTAGCTCGTAAATAATAAATACCTTTATTCGGTCCGCCGACCACACGCGCGCCATCGATTGACAAACGGCGGCGAATGCGTCGGGCGTACACAGGACGCAGCACGGGTCAAACGACGACTGTGTGCATAGTACCCCTCCTCACCCCCCGTACAATAATGCTATGATGATAACACGCAGATAATACAAATGAAACAAACAATAATGGTGGCTACGACGGTAATGACGATAATCGGGGTGAGTCGACGACACCACGTCTTGTACGTGTATGCGTGTGTGCGTGTGTGAGCGTGTAACGAAAAATACGCGGCGTATGTTGTTGGAAGCCAAAGGAAAACATTTGAAAACAACTCTGTTGCGAGATATTTCAAAAGACGCTAACAAACGCGCACCGTCCATATTGTGTTGCGGATAACGAATGTATGGAGATAAACATCCGAATGGAAATAATAATAACATTACACCAGAGAGGGAAAAAACACAACCCCCAAAGGGATCGATTATTATTATACATCATACACCGTGTACAGGTGTCCCTTTTAAGTAATCGAAGCCGGCCTATAGACCACATCGTTCCGCCGCCGCCGCTGCGGTTAACTGCTGCAGCAGGACCACACAGCACGGTATGGACATACACGCTATATAATATATTAATATATTGGCACTGTCGGTTCCCGTGAGAAGGAGAGGAGGAGGAGGCAGTTCAAGAACGATGTAATAATAATATTATTGCCCGTACTGTGTGCTAAAAACTGTGATGAAATAGTCGCCATTGTTATTGTAGTAATACGGCTTCGGAGGGGGTGGACAAAATAACTGCACGATAAACGACGGATGACACGCAGAGTGGAAGAAAAATATAATATTATAATAACAATACAATTAACACATGCATTCTGTTCTTTTGAAATAACAAAATATAAATAATTATGCATTGCAAGTTTACAAACTATTCGTTTATATATATATATATATATATATATATATATCGTTCAATTCAGCTGCTGATTATTGAACACTAAAACAAGTGGGTTTTTAACCCATCAAAATCATTATTTATATAAACTTTAAAAATATTTAGATATTTGTTTTACATATCATCTGCATTTTCTTCTCATTTTGATGATAGGTATATATGAAGAATTTTTCCAAAAGGAAATCAGCCCATTCAATTTTCTATGTGATTAACATAAAACTGACTTGTTGACTAAAATGTTTACTGTATTTATCACCGTAAAAATGAGGCAATGTATTAATTGAATTTGTATTTATTCCTTTCAGAAAAGTTGCTGTTTAAGAAAATCGAAGCATTTTTACTGCTGTAAATATTCATTGATTACTTTTTTTTAAACAAACTTTTTTTTTAGTATATAAATTCTCTTAGAGTTATAAATTAATCAAATTTTAATATTACTTGCTAAATTAATTTTTCTAGAAAGTAAATTTGAACTATTATAAAATTATTCTTTCGATTCTTATTAATTATCTTACTATACCACAAGTGGTTATTTCTTTTTTTTTTTCTTATAAAAGATTAATTTTTCCTCTACATTTTTAGTTTTGTTATTTTTGGTTTTTAAACTACTGGTCAATACCCATACGTTTATCTTTTCAAAGTTGACGGACCGCTATTTCACACACTACCGAATCACTACCGTTGAAAAGGAAACGTACGTGCACCTTTATTATTATTCACCTGATTGATACCAAAATAGTCCACGGTAACATAATTATCTACACATACGGTTCGCGGGCACAGATGTTATTGCAATAAAAAACTCACTCAATTGATGGAATAGCTGCAATAAAATATGATTATAAAAATTGCCTGGAAAAATATGTCCAAATAAATTAATATTAAAATAAAAAAGAACCGGATTTGCCTCGCTCTGCAGTCTGCTGTACAGTTGGGGTTGGAGTGTACCTCGTTCATAGGATAGGTCATTACAATAGATTTGTTAAATTTGAGTGCAATGATAGGTATTATTGTATACGAATAATGATTCTGAACGGAGATGATATTATGTTGGTCTAGAATAGATATATTAAGTAATATATTATGTAATATTTAAATTGATATATTATGTCAATATTTGCTTTTCAAATGCTTATAAAAAAACAGAAAAAGACTTTTGTGGAATCTTCTATTAAATTTTTCAAGTATTTTGTACTATCCAAATTTTTTTTATTGACAATTACCAAAAATAAAATTAAATTAAAAATAAAATATTATAATTGTCTATAAGTTGCTTAAAAATCAGTATAATATTTTTAAAAAAATATGAAATAAAGGAAATGGCAATTTTAATAACTGGTAAAAATTTCGAGTTTCTGTGATTTTTACTTTTTGAATAATAACAAATATTAAAAATCGTTTAAGGCTAAATCGTTATTTTATGTAATTTCGTAAATTTAAATTTTAAAAGGTTATACAATTTTTTCCTTAAGGTCCAGTAGAAATTTTTTTACAGTTAACTGATGAATAACTTATGGATAGTATCGAATTTTAAGTATAAATAGAAAAAAATGTATGAATTTTTAACTACAAAATAACTTGCAAATTATCTCGATTTTGACATATTTAATACAAATCTGGAATTAATGGGCTTATAAAAATAATTTGCGTCGAACAATTTTTAATTTATTTTAAATTCGATAATTATAACTTGTACTGGTCCTTTCATAAAATTTTCAACAGTTCTTGGACAACCAAGAAAAATAAATCGACATTTTCATTGTTGATTCAGATGTGCGTAATGTTTTAAGATATTGGAATGCGTAAAGAATATATTTAATTTGTCTGGTTCTACGTCATATAGGTATAACAGCAGCTTTTCAAACATTAAGGGACGTATATAAATTTATTCCAATTTCAAAAACTAATCGGATTGATTTCTAAGAGTATTATATAATATTATAACATGTGTAGTAAATAGTAATATACGCGAACTGATGAGTGTATAATGAACTTTGCCAAAATGAGGTGTGACGAAAAATTGTTTTATTTGTGTTTGTGTTATACGATAATTAAATGTGACGATGAATGGGATGACACTACTGAATCGGATGAATTTTCAACGTTAAATAGTGTTAATATGGCAAAAATAATACAATCTAATCGGATAGATAAAAATACAATTGAAGGAATAATCGGTAAGACTTATAGATTTCAAGTATACATAAATGACGGTAAAAGTAATCATTCGGACGATAACAGTAAAACATCAATTATATTTTTTACGTGCATAAACTGTGCATTTGCTGTTTGGACACTAGACGAGTTATTTCCATTCGTTGTCTATTTTCCATTGTTGTATCAACCGAACTTCATAAACACGGAAAACGATATAATCGGAAAAAACTTATCGTTCTTCTTAGACGTCTTAGCACGTATCAGAAAGCACACCATGTACTTCATTGACATCTTATTGAATTTTATTGTGTTAGATAAATCTTATCCACCACACGACACGGAATTCCTAAGGGCTTTGTTGATATTAAATTTAAAAATTAACTCTATACATACAATGTATGATGTTAAAAATTATGATGACACTGACGACGATCCTTCATCTAGTTCATTCGACAATATTAACATAAATCAGGCCGATTATACTTCATACGATTCCGAAAACGATGTTTATGAAGAATTCGGAAGTACACTCGATACGATGGAGTTATCCGACAGTGAACACTCAGAAAAACTTAATAAGATTAAAGGGTCAGATGATGCTGTGATTCGTATGATTCTCGAGACACTGAACTCGATTCAACAATTTATTCTAATAAACTGTAAACTATCACAAACATATTATAATAATAAACCATTTTATGGTTTTACGAAAAATTATTCTGATTTCACAAAAATTGATCCAACTCAATTTCTAAATTTGATCAGACCGATGGGATTAGAATCATCAGAAAAATGTAATATAGGACAAATGCTGGCTCCAAAATTTGTTTTATCGGACTTCAAAAATGCAGAATGGGACACAGGACATGGAAAAGTTTCAATTGAATATATGTATCAGAAAATCGAAAACTCGTACGACCTTGACATAGTATTTTGGTTCCAGGATTTAATTTTTAAAACTATTATTAAGATGATATTTAGTAGATTAAAACAGTGTATTGACGTTAAACAACCAATATCGAATGACGTTATGATTGTCATTAAGTATGTCCATTCAGATATAATATCAGTATCTTCCGATTTTTCGCTTGAGTTGAGAAATGCGTTTAAGTACATAATTAAAGAAGATAATATAAAAAATAGGATAACATTAAAAGCTAAGTTCGAAAATTATCCTGATCCATTAGATTATCCTAATTCAATGGAGTACATAAAAGTTGATTATCCAAGTTTCACGCTAGATGCTCTAGTGTCTCATATAAAATCAGTGTACAATGATTTTAAATGTTTTACTCGATATTTCGAATTATTATACAACGTAGATAAATTGTACTACACTCCATTTAGGCGCAATGACGCAAAAATTAAATCTTTCTTGCATAAAATTCAACCTCCGAAAAAAAGGAAAAATCTAACGTCTGAGGAAGGAGAACAACTACAGAAGGATGAAAACATACGGAAAGCTCTTGACTCTGTGAAATGCAACTATGTCATAGGGTTATATCACTACTGCGTCGAAATCACTATAGCCATAAACTATGCGTTAACTGGCTATCTAACTAATAATAGATCAACGTATTACACCAAAGCCGGAGATATGCTTAGTTACGTCAAACAATCCGTGATTGATCTAATCAATACATCGTGGGATCTCGCACTTTTTAAAGTTTTGTACAGAGTTGTCGCTCTTTTGGAGACTTATTTGCAAGCACAACTCGACGATGATTATGCCAAAAATCTAAAACAAATGGTTCATGTGATCATGGCCGAGTTAAACAACTATGGTATTGCATTCTGTAAACCACCGGATTATAACTTTTTGTTGTTTAACAACATAAATTTCGATAATTTTGGTAATTTATCGACCAAAGTTAACAAGGACATTATGTCGTATATGGATTTACTTAAGTGGGATGATGTTAAGCACAAATATTCGGGTCTGAGTATTTTGTATAAAAAACTCGATGATAAATTCGTTGACTTCCCATTATACAGCGAAATAATTAAAATTAAGTGGAAAAAAGAAGAATTGAGTATTACAGACATTTACAAACGCATCCAATCTGGAATTTCAAACTTTTCTCATATTTATGCATTTTACGATGTGTTTTTTAAATTATCCATTGCAGCAATATTTTATGAAACTTATAGGATCTATAACGGATGCGAAACTTATAGAAGTCTGTCCGAAAATAATTGTAATAAATTTAATAATTACATTAAAAAAGAAACTACACTTAAATATGCTAGGAGATTTTCGAGTATCGTAACCTATATATTTGAATCTTATATATCGAATGTATACTATTTCTGCTGTCAAGGTTTGAAAAATAACTCAAAAACAGCTGAGGAAAAATTGAACTTTGTTAACAGAAGTTTAAACAAGTTTGGGATTTCTATAAATTTTGATAAATCTAAATCCGTTGTTGTAAATCCACCACCAAAGAAAACAGAAAATGTCAAATTTAGTTTCTTTAAGTCGAGAAAATTGAATGCACAATCACATGATTTAATAACAGCAGATGATATTTACGAACAATGTTTTAAAAATATAATTAACATTGTAGAATTCGTAAAGTCCCTCACCTCACGACTTGAAAATTTGGAATCTGGGTTTGAAAAAATATATTCGTCCACGTACTCTGATTCATCATCTTCGAAAATGAATAAACCTGACTCTGAGTTATAATGGCTCTCGTTAATAAATTTTCAACGCTATTTTGAGAACTATTCGGGTAAGCTATTATTGAAATTAACAATTTTGTATTATAATCAACATGTAAAATTATTATTATAACCTTTCCACTTCTAATCATTCAAAGTTCTTGCGCCGAATCATGTATTATTAGATTGAACATTTAGATGAGTCTTTCACTTCAATAGGTACTTCAAGGTACTTCAATAAAATTAATGATATTTTATCATATATTACTGTTTCATAAATAAAATGGAATTACATATTATGAAACGGAAATGGCTACATTAAAACGGGATTAATAGTGTCTCATTTTTATATTATCAGGACATCAGTACATTAGTTTATTTTTGTTTCTAAAGAAGATTATTCCATATCAATACATAAGCTATTTTGTTATTATGAATTTTGACTTGGGATTATCTGCAAGAATAATGTCTCCATAAGCATATGTAATACATAATACAATATGTAAAACATTTATTTAATCTCTTATGATAAAAATGGAATTTATGCCTTGAAAACAAATTGTTATCGTTTTACACTGTGGTCTCCAAATATAGATAGCTAAGAACTGTTGTTAATACATTCTAGATTATTCAAATCTCATTAAATTTTAGATGAATATTATGTATATGTTATTTAATTATATAACCCGTGATCATCATCCTTAATTTATTTGTACTAATCTATGTTTTATATAATTATAAAATATGCACTTTACATTGAAACTATATTAAACGTATTTGTTTATTTTAATCACAAATATTTGTTTTTCTTTATTCTTAAATGAACCAAAAAATTAATAAATCATGCAAATTATATAAATAATAATTATGACATCATAGACGCAAACTGTAAAAACTATACGCCTATTAATGACAATATTTGTATTAATAACTGAAAAAGAATATCTTAAACTTTAATGTCTATAGTAGTCATATGAGTAGTTAGTAGTTAGTTGTTAGAAGTTATAGAAAATGTGAAGTATTGTTGATATCTGTAGACATATATCTATTTTATTTAATAAACTATAGTTAGTTACTGTTATAATACGTATAAGAGAATTGATTGAGGTTCATTTAAATTTTACATTGTATCATACAGAAATAATACTTTTTTTATGTATAATTTCATGCTTCATCAATTCATCATATAATATTTATTGATTGATCAGTAAATAGTAAATATCATAGCACATAACCTCTGTTAGTCCTAATAAAAATGTTATGTGCTCCTAAAAATGGACACATTAAATTTTTTTACTATAACTTCAAACATTATTTTAATTAAATTAACTTTTACTTTTCCTATTCCCCAGTTGAACATTTTTCTAATAATATTCTGTTTATACTGTAATTCGATCAAGATTACATAGAAAATGTATTGCATAATTTAATGATAAATTCAGTTAAAACCTAAATTTATATTGTTATAATTTATTACATCTGATAAAAGAAAACGGTTAAGAAATAATTGATATCGTTATTTGCATACCCTGAGTTATTCATAAATTCAGTCTATTTTTAACTATGGGTCCGGAATAAAAAATTACCAGTAAAATTTAATGATTAATATGCACACGTATAATTATATTTTTTTTCTTTTTTAACATTTATTTAGAAAATATACAATCTGTAAGGGTGATTTACAATAAGCATATATGCGGTTAGGTTAGGTTATTGACTTGAGTTTACATAATTAAAGGAACTATCCAACAGTAGTACTTATGACGTGAGGGATAATTATATTTACTGATGAAAAACGATTAACAGGTTGAAAAATTGAAAGAATTGAAAGAAATGAATTGGAAGAATAAAAAATTCAATTTATGTACAATGTATTGTTACGATGAAAATACAGTATTGCATCATTGATGACGGTCGGTTGTTTGTATTGAATAGGTTCCGAAATTACTAAACCGATTTAAATGAAATTTGATACATAGATAGTGTAGACACTGAGAAAAAACATTGGCAACTTTTCATTACTAAAAAAGGGTTGTAAGGGGCTGTAAGGGGTTGAAATAGGCGATGGTATATATTATAATGCCGTACCCACACGCGAGGCGCTGACAACGCTATTTATCTTTTCGATTCTGAAACGGAGTGATGGAATCTATTAGTTATACAATGATGTGGATTTTTTTTTTTATTTGTGTTTATCATAAGTTATACTTATCGTGACTAAAAAAGATCGGAGATCGGTTCCCTCAAATTTTTTTTACAAGCCCATGAATTTCAAATGTTTATAAAATATGTTAAAATCGCGATGATTTGCAAGTTATTTTGTAGTTGAAAATTTATAAAAAATTTTCAGTTTATACTTAAGGATTAAAATTTTAACACTGGGTTATCCATAAGTTACTCTTCAAAAAGCAATAAAACAATTTCTACTGGACTTTAAGAAAAACATTTTATGACCGTTTGAAATTTAAATTTTTATGAAATTGCATACTATTGCATTATATTTAAATTTAAATATAATATACTATATTATAATATACCCATTTTAGACCAACATATTATCTCCGTTCAGAATCGTTTTTCGTATACAATGATTTCTATCATTGCATTTAAATTTAACAAATCCATTGTAATGATCTATCCTATGAAGGAGGTGCATTCCACCCCTAACTGTACAGCAGAGCGAGACACATCCGGTTCTTTTTTAAGCTGTGTTCGTCGGAATAAATTCAGATTATAATATTACATTAATAATGGTTTGACAGAGAAAAATAGACAACTTGTGTATGAGCTATGTATGTGTAGATAAGGGTAATTGGAACACATTCGCTATATTTTGTTTCCATTAAAAATTGAAAATTGGTAAATTTGTACTACAATTAATTGTTTACAGTGTTTTAAACCTAAAATAATTATGCTTATATATCTATAAATCATTAACAATCATAATAAAACATTAGATAGGCACAAAAAGAAAATCAATTTTTATATACCTAGTAAATTTCTAATTATAATTTCACTCGGCGACAAATTTATTGTTTATTGTTATGTATAAAGACTAATTTATACTCAAAAATTATTTTAAATAAATTGTGATTATTGGTATGGCACACACTGTTTTCACGTCGATACTGAATGCAACTGATGCGTTATGCCAGTGGCGGCTCGTGTATATGTGTACAAGTGCACATGCACTACCTATCCAAACTTAAGAAAAATTGAAAACATTAATTATAATAAAACAACTCAGTACCTGTAATGTTATTAAGATTATCTTTCAAAATATAAAAATATGAAAATGGAAATTCAGAATATGAAAATAATATAGTATTTTTGTAATTTCGATAGCCAAACGGCAAATGGCCAGGCGTTTTTCCGCGCCAGACGGTATTGGTAGGTTGTATAGTAGAGCAGTAGTCCAGTAATGCACACAATCTCTGTGCATATTTGTATAGTATAAAAATTAAGACAATCCCATTCACGCAACCCGCGTTATAATGAAATTGATGTGCACAATCGTTGCTGTATACATAACCAATTAAATTGTAATCAGTGATGTCGTTTATCAATAATTGTTTTTGATTGGCTAGCGGTGTTTGGCTTCGACCGTGTATCTATTAACCGTGAACTGTTCCTCTCAGGTTAAGTCGACTCGAGCCAACTTCACCCGAATGAGCGTTACATAGCCGAGCGTGACGGCTCAGTTCAATTCAGTACCCACAAAAAGTGCTAAACGCACCTAAAGAAGTTTTCACTTCAAAAAAATTGATTCCCATAATTAAAACAATTATGTTTTGTGGCCGTTATAATATTCCTTTGCGAGGACACCGTAATGATGTTGATTTAGAAAAATTGATTCCTATTGACGATACAGCAAATGTTCATGAAATTCAACTAATTAATAATCAAAATATTGGAATATTTAAACAATTTTTATTATTTAGAATAGACGCCGGTGATGAAAATCTTCGTAAACATTTTGAATCAGCGTCAAAAAACCCAACATTTTGCAGTAAAACTTTTCAAAATCAATTGATAAATATATGTGGCTCAATCATAATGGATACTTATAAAAGAGGTGAAGAACAGTTTTTTTTATTCAATTTTATGTGACGAAACTTCAGATTTTGCGCATATTGAGCAAAATTGTTTATCTGTTAGATATGTAGATACAATAACATGTACAATTAACAATATTTTTTATTTGTTTCGTACCTGTATTTGAATGTAATTTGATATATAATTATTCAAAAATGTAAGGAATTAGGTTTAAGTTTAGAATTTTTACATGACCAAAGATACGATGGAGGTGCTAATATTTCGGAGAATATAAAAGAGTACAAGCTAGAATTCTTAACTTACAATGAGAAGCATCTTATACACATTGAGCATCACATCGGTTAAATTTAACATTTATATTAAATGCTTGCAGTGTACTACCCATAAAAAATTATTTTAGACCGTTAAGGTATTATTATGTTTATATAATTATATTCTTATTGTTTATGTTTAGTTCAGTTTATCATAAAATTCCAGTGTTGTATCTTATATATGACGCAATAATTAACGTAGTGCTATTTTAACAAATAGAAGTAGTATTTTTATGTATACATTATTACAATTAATAGGATATACAGATTAGATTGCCAGAAATATTATAAGATTTTTAAAATGAAAAATACATGTATTGATGTATCATGTATGACGAATAAATTGGTGTGTAAAAGCTGTATATAATTTCACGAAGCATATGAAAAAGTTACCAATAAGACAACATAGAAATTAGTACAAATAGATACGTTCAATTTTTATTCTAAAACAACCCATTTGACAAGGATAAACGCAATTAATTGATTGATATATTCTGGGGTTATAGAATATTCAAAAATGAAAATTTATTTACAGTATCTTATGATGCGTTATAACAGCGTATGCAGGGTAACGCTTTTTCTCCGTGACCAATGTATCTACGTGTTTTCGAAAAATCAGTTAAACAGTCGGAGATAAAAAATACCCGAGAAATGAATTAAAAATCATCTCTTTAAATACTAAATGCCTAAGTAAAAAATGATTGATAGAATATTATCATAATATATATATATTAATTATTCAAGTGTCAATTACATTCCGTGTGGTCATTGCGGTAAAATATTACAATAATTTTTATTTATATTGGTCCAAAAATTGTCTTATAAAGTCTTCATTTATATGTTTTGTGGAGTCAATAATTTGCTGAACTTTCTTTTGAAACGCATTACATCTAACTGTCTCTACTTCGAATTCGATTCCCGACATTTCATTTTTCACCACAGGAGGCTCTACTTGCGGTTGCTTCACGTGTACGATGATACCTAATCTCGCGATCTCTTTTTCCATCGAAAGTTCGACCGCATAGAACATCGGATAAGTACCTACGATAACCACGTGCCTGAAAAACAATGCCACAAACTGGTTGATCAGTTCGAGTAAGTATTTGTACGGTTTGGGAAAGTCTTGCGTGGACAACAGGACCTGACTTCCGAGACAATGATACAGTTCACATGAACTGGCGGTCGATGACTTCGGTAACCTTTTGCCCAAGGTCCGAAGTTGGTTGACGTACGCGTAAATCTCCATGTACACCGCGGCCAACACGTACTTGTAATAGACGTCTACAAGCGCGTACATGTACGTGGGGTTCATGACGGTGGTGCGCACGTTGACGGCAATCGCGGCGAGAGTCATCGGCTCCCCGCGCCAGTAGAAACGCACCCCCGCCGTCGCAGCCCCGGACCCCGCGAGATTTTCCCACAAACGCTGGTGCTCGGCCACGTCGACGCCGATGTGGCTCACGTACAACTTGTTGAGCGCTGTTAATAGGACGGTGTTGGAGCGGACGGCTTTGTCGTCGTCATATCCGTTGCGCTTCTGCACGGGCCGCGCACCTAACGCGTTCAGGAACGCATCCCGTTGGCCGCTGCAATCGTGGTTCCCCGTTGATGTCGTGGCCGCGTCGAAATCAATGTTGTTGAACAACAGGTACCTGTACCTGGGCGGCTGGCATCGTCCCACCGCGTATCCGTTGAGCGCGGTCATGACCACGTGCATGTACGTCAACAGTTCCGTCGCCGGCGTCACGTCACTCCCGGTGGCCGCGTCTCGGAACACGTGATCGGCTACCATCGACCTCATCGGCACCACGTCGAATGCGATCTGGCTGAGCGCGGCGCTCCAGTGGGCCGTGTCGAACAGGTTCAAATTTAAGTGTAACGTGATCGCGGACACGTGATCGACCAATTCGACCGCGCACGACGAGCCACGGCCGCTTATGCACCGCGCGTCCGACGCGGCCGCGATTGCCTGCACGCAATGTTGGTAAACGGTCGTCAGGTAATTGCACGTCTCGGCCGCCAAGGACACGTCGTCCGCGATCCGCTCACGTGCTAAGCTTTCCGGCCGCCACTGGTCCACCGATTCATCACTCGTCGAACACCTATTTTCTGAACACCACGTTGACGGCATCAAGTCCCTGTCGATTTTCGGTTTCGGTTCGTTTGCCGCCCGCTCCACTAGTCGGTGCAATCGGCTTTTCAGAAATTCGTACACCGTAAATGATCGTTGCACGTGCGGCACGTAATATTTCCCCTTTTCTACGTTCAGAAACGCCAACGCGTTCGCCATGCACCGGTAATCGACCGTTTTTTTCACGATCGCGTTCAACAAATCGTCCAACAACTTCATCCATTTCGACTCGTTCGGGATCACGTCCACGTGGAAAAACGGCAATCTGAAAGCGTCGTACACATCTTCCGCGTCACTACTGGGATTCCTTCTCTTGTCCAGATATCTTTTGATGATGCTTTTCATGACGTCACCTACAGAAATGCCCAACGACTGCAGCTCCTTTGGTGGCAATATTAATGAATCGAAAACGTCTACCAAAGGCTGGGGCAAGTTCATTAATTCAGAAAACAAAAAACGTAACGTAGATAACCTATCTATAGTTGTATAATCAAACACTTGTTGACTTTTTAACACGCCCAATACTTGTGTGAACACTATTTTCGTTATTGATTCATGCACGATTCGCAGATACCAAAGCACCAATTCCAGATTATACGTATCACCGATCTCAGTTAGGATGTCTTTTAATATAACACGTTCACTTTCTACAAATAATATAGTTTTAGATATTTCAAGTGCCATTAAGTCGTCCGAGTACAGTACGTTTCGCAATAAAATTCGTTCTACAGTGCATCGATCGCTTGATTCCCGAGACATTGGCTTAATTTCGTTAAAAAAATGTTCGATATCTAATCTATTCGTACCGGGTTTATTCAACGAGTAGCCGTAAAACCGATTGTTGTCCTGATGCGCAGACGAAACATCGCAGTTCAGTGCGCTGAACCTCTGTATATCATTTATCGAATCGAGTATCAAAGGAATTATAACGTCATCTTTTTCAATAATTTCAGAACTCGACGTCCCAACGTCATTGTTGTGGTCGTACAGTTTTGTTATGAAATTAATTTTAAAATGGAATAACAGTAACGATTTCAACAAATCCGTGTCGATGTGTGCAGCATACGTATACATGTTTATGATGTTGAACAATATGTCTATAAAGCGTTCATTATTGTTCGCAATGCTCGCGAGTGTTGAAACGCTAATTGTGTTTCTGAATACATCACTATTCGAGGATATGAGTTTTGAATTATAAAATAACGGAATAAGATCTATGGTTTCAAACAACACATTTCGAATCCAATCGGCAAACATGCAGCTTATACAAAAATAAAATTGCATTGACTTACTGCGAATTTCATCTGCCCCTGATTTTACTGTCAGATTATAATAATGTATCGTGCACGACACATTATTGAATTTTACTTGATTTACGTTATTATATTTTGCAGTGATTTTTACACGATTAATTATGTCATCTTCAAAGTTATAAACATTTTCCGCAAACACTTCATATAACATGGCCATAATGTACAGAAGAAGACACAAAATAAAATGTTTCCATAACATTGTAACAAATACTTGTTAGGATACTTATTTATTTACGTATTTATAGTCAACAATACTACGATAGTTCCAAAAAGACACTGACTTCATTTTGTAAGCCAAATTGTTTATTCTTTACCAAACTACTAAACGTATTTAAAGAGCTGCACTCAAACCCAGATTGTTTAAATAAAGCTTTTAACGCATACAATTTCGTAGTTCTAAGAACACTTAATTTTTCAAGGGCACCATGTAGTTTCTTAAATATGAGTATGGTTCATCGGCCAACAAAGATAGTGAAATCAATAAATATATGGTGAAAATTACTTCAGTAACAAACTTACATATGGTATTGTGTTAGATAAAATGTATCGGAATTTTTATATTATTTATTTATGTTTAGTATATTTAATATTGAATATCTTAAAAGAGATGTGTTTGTTATATGGCGAGTTGAAATGTTTTATTATGGTGAAAATATATAAACAGGAATGAGAACTTTTATACGTATAGAATAGACATTTACAATGCACAATGCCCGAAAACCTCACGAGTCTTTTTTAAATTGCTAATAACTTATTGCACAATGTAAGTAAAAACGGAAAACCTATAAAATTATTTTTAAAATTGAACATTCCATTCTTTTAAATCAAAAAAACTTTTTTTGAGAATTTTCAATTTGAGGTCAGTTCCTTTAATTTATCAGATTCCCAACCTTACTGGATATTCCATAAAAATCACTACCTAAACATTTTTAATTCTTTATTTTAAATATCATTATTTCACCTTAATATTAAGTTATACTATTACACGATACGTATAATACTCGCTAATAATGAAATTAGGTTTGTTTTTGATACTATAATAAATTAATGTATGACCGATAATGTTTAAAGAAGTGTTCTGATACCTATGTGCGTAAAACCAGACAAATTAAATAAATTCTGTAGCACATTCCGATATCTTAAAGCATTACGCACATTTGAAAAATTATTGTAAATATTAAATAAACTGTGTACGTTTTAGTTTTAAGGAGCAATGCTGAATGTTACCAGCAGCGACTTAATGATGTTTAAAGTAGTAAATAAATAAAATGAACAAATCCAATAAGGATTAGGGGGGTTAAAAAGGGAGCATAAAAAAAATCAACATTCCGAAACCACTTATACTAAGAGCATAATATTTGGTCAGTTGTTTCAAATTGCATAATACAGAGTATTGGCTCCAGGATAAAGGTCAAAGGACATCTGAAAATTACAACACCAGTTTCAATTCAGCCTTTTCGAGGAATTATAACATGGGATGATGTTTAAACCAAGAAAAAATGAATATATGAAATAATGTTTTATTTGACAATGAATATAAAATATATGATAATTACATAACATGGATGTTATACCACGAATGACTGGAATTATGCACATGATAGAAATACTTTAATAAATTTTAATCGATTACGATCATCACGGTTATATGAACTAATAATTAGGTATTATTTATATTTGTCTAAAAATTGTTTTATAAAGACATTATTTATAAACTTCGTGGTTTCGATCAATTGTTCAATATTCCCTTGAAACTCAAAGGCTTCACGTGACTCATCTAAATGAATTATCTTCTCTTCAAAGTTTGCGGCAAGAATTTCTGACTTCATCTCGGGTATGATAACACCTAATCTCGCGAGCTCTTTTGCCACAGGACGTTCCGCCGGGATCGCATTCGGGTAAACACCTAACCTCGACGCATACAGTAAAAACATTTTCACAAACTCGTTGAACAGTTGTATGAAGTAATTGAACGGTTTGGGAAAGACTCCCACGGGCAACAGGCCCCCCTTTTTGAGTAATTGAAACAACTTACCGTGAAAGGTAACATTGTCTATCGGAAACCTATTGCCCTTGGTCTTTATTCGGTTGAAGTACGCGTACGTCTCGCGATACACCGTGGACAAAATGTACTTGTAATAAACGTCCACGAGCTCGTACATGTACGCAGGGTTCATGACGGTCGTGTGAATGTTGAAGAAAATGTCCGCGAAAGTCATCGGCTCCCCACGCCAGTAGAAACGTACCTGAGGTTCGACCACCGACCCCGCCTCTTGAGACCAATGCAGTCGATTGAACTCTTGCTCGTAGGTCACGTACAATTTGTTAAGCATGGTTAAGTGGATGTCGTCATGGTCACCGTCGTCCACCGGCCGTTCACCCATCTTGTACAGGAACAATTCCCGGTCGTAGATATCATGGTTCCTCATGGCCGTAGCCGCTTCGAAGTCGACGTTGTTGAACAGCAGATAGTTGTACTCGGGCGGCCGGCATTGCCTGATCGCGTAGCCGTTAAGCGCGGTCATGACCACGTGCAGGTACGTCAACAGTTCCGTAGCCGGCGTGTCACTAGTGGCCGCTTCCCGTAACACGTGATCGACTAAAATCAGCTTCATCGGCACCACGTCGAACGCGATGTGACTGAGCGTGGCACTCTTGTGGCCAGTGACGAAGAGGTTCAACTGCAAACGTGCCGTCACCACGGATACCTGCTGGTGCAACTCGGACACGCGCGACGTCCGGCTGTTCCAATGCGCGTCTACTGCGCCCACGAACGCGTCCACGCAATGTTGGTAAACTGCCGTCAGGTAGTCGCACGTCGCGGCCACCAGAGAAGGGTCGTCCGCGATCTCTGAACGGTTCGATTGCTGAGGCCACCATTGGTCCACTGATTCCTCGAACCACGACGACCATTTTCCCGGAGCCGGATTCTCGCCAAACTTGTTCGGCACTGGCGGATCCTGCTGCAACAGTCGGTGCATTCGATTTTTTAAAAACTCGTACACCGTAAACGACCTTTGTACGTGCGGCAGGTAATACTTTCCTTTTTCCACGTTCAGAAACGCGAACGTGTTCGCCATGCACCTGTAATCAACAGTTTTGTGGAATATTGCGATCAGCAAATCGTCCAACGATGAAGTCATCTTGTCCGTGACCACTTTCACGTAGAAAAACGGCAATCTGAAAGCATCGTACACGTCGTCCGCGACACTGCTCGGCTCTTTTTGTCCGTCCAGATAGTCCCAGATGACATTTTCCATTTT